>VMDO01010925.1:0-69294 GCA_007922755.1 Pedetes capensis
TTGTCAGTGCTTCTCTGCTGTTCATAGGGTTTTCAATGGCAGATTGATTTTTGGGAGGGAGTTGCCAGGTCCTTCTCCCAAGCCTACAGCTTCTGGTGTTCCCAGGCGGTCTCCCATCCAGGTACTAACCAGGCCTGACCCTGCTTAGCTTCCGAGATCTGACGGGATCGGATGCCACAGGGCTACAGCTGCAGGCTGAACAAGCATGGATATAACCATTATCCCAATAGGGTCTGCTTCACCTTCTACCTTATTTGCTAGTTTCACATGTTCACAGAGGGAGAGAAATCATGCCTCAAGCTAGACTCTGCCCCAAGCCTCATTCATACCTACACTGGATGATTTAGATGGCCATATTTGAGACTCTTTATTTGATGAGATCTAGGTGAGGTTTTGGATTCAAATGATGCTAGGACTTTTGAGGAATGAGCTCGGTGCTTCTGAGGCAGACATGAAACTTTGGAGAGAGAAGGTGGAATGTTGTAGGTTAAATAATGGCCTCCTATAAGATTTCCACACCCTACTCCCTGGAACCGGTGAATAGATTACCTTACCTGGGAAAAGGGACTTGGAGGATGTGATTATTGTTAAGGCTCTTGAGATAAGGAGATGATCCTGGTGTGCCTAATGTGATCACAAAGGTCCATGCTAGAGGGAGGCAGGACCATCAGAATCAGAGAAAAAGGATGATAGGATGGAAGGTGAGGTCAGAGAGAAGAAAATATGCTACATGTCTAGCTTTGAAGGTGGAGAAAGGAATTGCAAGGTAAGGAGGGCAGGTAGCCTCAAGGAGCCAAATAAGGCCAGGAATCATATTTCCCCTAAAGCCTCCAGTGTTTCAGACCCAGAACTACAGCATGAATAATAAATTCATGTTATTTTAATCTCCCTAAATTTCTGCAAATAGGAGAAGGATGTGGCATTCCACTCCTGAACCAATCCCGAAATAATCAACCATTGAAAACGCTGCGAGGGTTGCTATGAGTCTGGCCAAACTCGATGGCACCTAACAACATGAAGTTTCTGCAAAGGAGACTGCTACTGATTTTTGCCAGCCACTGCTGTAGACATAAATGATGCCAGGGGCTCTTATGCCTCGTCTCTTTCAGTCCTCACAGCAGCAACCCTTTGGGGAAGGTGTGGGTATCCTCACTTGCCACTGGGTAAATGCTGCTTGCAGAGACTGATTCAATAGTCCAGTTTATCATGCTCCAAAGCCTTGGTTTCTCTGTCATATTGCCTCAGGCAGGCACACTTCCATTGTATTTGCCTTACAGTGCCTCCCCAACTCCTGTTAATGCCTAGGCCTCCTAAGGCGCAAGTTCTTAGAACTTTCTCTCTGCACTTTTGAGTATGTTTTTCATTCACTCAGCCTACATGAGACCTACTGAGTGGTAAGCCTTGGTTTAGATGCCAGGATACATATATTAAAAAGATGGCTTTTCCAGAATAATCCACATTCCCCTCCCTTAGAAAAACATCAGTCACCTTCTTTGATAAGATACACACCTTCATCTGTGATGTGCACTGAATTATGCACTGTCTGTCCCCCAAAATCCATATGTTGAAGCCCTAGCCCCCAACGTGATGGGGGTTGGAGATGGGGCCTTAGGAGAGAATTAGGCTGAGATGAAGTCACGTGGGTAGAGCCCTCCTAATAGTATTGGTGACTTTATAAGAAGAGGAAAGTGAGAGACCTCTCTGCCTCTCTACAATGCAAAGACACAGCAAGAAGGCAGCTGTCTGCAAGCCAGGAAGAGAACCCACAGGAGAAAATTAATCAGTCAGCCTCTGCAACTATGAGAAAGAATTGTTGTTTAAGCCACCGAGCCTATGGTATTTTGTTATAGCAGTAGAGCAGATTGAGTCAATCTCCAAAGCAAAACCAAACCAAAAAAATAGTACTTGAAATAGTAGCTGCAACAGGGCCTATAAGTGTGATGCAGAGGGCCAAGCAAGAGATGGAACAGCACAGAGCAGTGAGCTCCCTCTCAGGTGGCCTCAGTGTTCCTTATGTCTGCCTCTGAGTGGGGACTCAGTGAGAATGATTAGTGCAGCAACTTGCTTCTAACCAATAGAATACAGCCACGGTGATGAGCTGTCACATCCACAATTACATTACATCCATCTTGCTACAGACTCTTTTCTTTGCTGGCTTTGATGAAGCCAGTTGCCACACATTGTGAGCTGTTCTGTTGTGAGGCTCATCTGGCAAGAACTCATCGTGACCTCTAGCTGACAGCAAGCAAGGACCTGAGGCCCTATATAGGACAACCTGCAAATAGCCAGATACTGCCAATTACAGCATGAACTTGAAAGTAGAGCAAGCATTCAGATGAGACCCTAGTCCTGGCCACAATCTGGATGGCAGTCTTGCAGAGATCCCCTTACGTTGTACCCAAACTCCTTACCCACAGCAACTGAGATCACAAATGTATGCTCTTCTCAACTGCTGACATGGTAATTTTGCACACAGTAATACATAACTAATATAGTTGAGAACATGGATTTAGAGTGGTGTGAGATACACTGTATGTTCAAAGCTTGCCCTGTAATCTTGGGCATGCCATGTATGAACTCAGAGAGTATGTTTTCTTTTTTTGGGGGGCGGGGTACTGGGAGTTGAACCCAGGGCCTTGCGCTTGCATGCTTTGCAAGTGCTGGACCACTGAGCTGCACTCCCAACCCATTTTTTTTTTTTAACTTTTTTTTGGAGACAGGGTCTCGCTAAATTATGCAGACTACCTCTGGTCTGCAACTTGTGATCCTCCTGCCTCTGCCTCCTGAGCTGCGGGATTACAGGTGTGTACCAATGCCCAGCTTGAGCCTGCATTTTCTTATGTGCAGAATGAGACAATGCCAGAGCCCATCACAGAATGGGTATTGAAATATTGCCAGCAGGTAGTATTTTTTTAATGCAAAGAAATCACAGAAAGAGGAAATTTAATTTTCCCTGGAATTAGAGCAAAATAATTTAAACTAACACTTATGTAAGGCTCTCAACTTTATGAAAGCCCACGTAGGAATTACCGAGTTTTACTCTTATTGCAGTGATTCCTAACTACAGGTAATTTTTGTCCCAGTAGAGATATTTGGAGATATTTTTGGTTTTTACAGCTGGTAGAAGGTGCTGATGGGTAGAGGCCAGGGGTGCTGCTAACCAATCTTGCAATGCAAAGGACACTCACTCACATACAATAAGGAATTATCATACCAGAGTATTGATACTGCTGAAGTTGAGAAACTGCCATAGCAGTCCTGTGAGGCAGAGTGTGGTTATCACCTAGGGCTCATAGATAAGAAAACTAAAGCCAAGGCAGGCTGAATGAATTTCAGAGTATTGGATGAGGGGGTCATGTGGGTAGTATGTGACATACTGGAGCAGAAGTCTTTGCCCCCAGGCCCCAATGCATTGCTCCTTGCATGGACACACACACACACACACACACACACACACACACACACACACACACGCACGCACGCACTTTACCAACCAAGCCTGTCTGGAGGCCCCCTGATTTCAGTCCAGAGACAATTGACAGGGTGTACCAGGACAAGGAGGGACTGTAATGGTGGAGATTTCAGACACTGGAGTAGGCTAGGATAGAGTTTTATTTAGGCATAGAGATTTTCAGTCTGATTTACTAGAGGGGTGGAAGTCAGGTGGACAGGTCAATGCCGTCAATCCAGAGACATTGCCAATATACACACTCTATGGTCTTGTACAGCCTGCAGCGGTAGCCCTGTGGTATCCGATCCTTTCAGCTTCCTCTCAGAAGCTAAGCAGGATCTGGCCTGGTTAGTACTTGGATGGGAAACCACCTGGGAACACCAGGAGCTGTAGGTATGGGAGACAGACCCAGCAACCCACTCCCAAAAATCAATCTGCCATTGAAAACCCTATGAACAGCAGAGAAGCCCTGACAATAGTGTTTCACCTGTTGTATGTAGGGTCGCTATGAGTTGGATACCGACTTGAAGGCACCTAACAACAAGAACAACAAAATACTCTTGTATAGTGCCCACAGCCTTAGCCCTGTGGCATCCGGTCCCATCAGATCTCAGAAGCTAAGCAGGTTCGGGCCTGGTTAGTACTTGGCTGGGAAATTGCCTGGGAACACTAGGTACTGTAGGTTTGGGAGACGAACCCAGCAACCCACTCCCAAAAATCAATCCGCCATTGAAAATCCTATGAATAGCAGAGAAGCACTAACAATAGTGTTTTGCCTGTTGTACATAGGGTCGCTATGAGTCAGATACCAATTCAAAGGCACCTAACAACAACAACATACTCTTGTACAGAGAATTCTGTGCTTTTTTTAACTCTAAAAATATTTCAAGCTAACATAGACATTTGTAAAAGCAATATATTTGGTCACTGTTTTTGCTGAGATCTACCTCATTAAGATTGTCCATTGAAGTAGTCACCATGGCACATGTCTGTAATCAGGAGGCAGAGGTTGAAGCTATAAAGCCAGAGGTAGCCTGTACAATTTAGCATGACCTTGTCTCAAGATAAAAAAATGAAAAGTGCAATTAGGGTGGAGTGCTTGCCTAGCACGTGCAAGGCCTTGGGTTCAACCTCTTAGGACTGCAAATAAAGAAAAGGAACTTCTTTTGAGCAGGCATTTTGTTGTTTCCAAGAGTATTCTCCTCAGAGGCCTCCATCAAAACCTGTCAGTACTCTAGGTGTGTCCCCATTTGACATACAAGGTAACTGAGCTTCACAACAGAAAGATATGGCTTGTCAAAGGGCACACAATTCATCAAGGACAGAGCTGGGCTTTAAAACCAGGTTTTTTAGCATCAAGTTCAGGTTAATTTCCAACCTAGTGGGCACTGTTGTTGCTGTTGTTAGGTGCTGTCAAGTTGGTTTCCAACTCATAGTAACCATATGTACAACAGGTGAACACTATTATCAGTGCTTCTTTGCTATTCATAGGGTTTTCAATGGATGCTTTTTTGAAGGGAGTGGGTTGCCAGGTCTTTCTCCCAAGCTTAGCTTCTGAGATCTGATGTGATGGGACACCACAGTGGTATGGTGCAGGCACTGAGCCCCTGTAGTAAAAGCTGTTTGGAAATTTGTGTCATTTGGTATTTAGAGGAAAAGCTAGAATTATAGCAGGTATAAAATATGAGGGAGAGGGAGAACTAGTCCTTTAATGGTTATAAACAGCAGAGTCCTGGGAGTGGGGAGAGAAAGAGAAAAGGGTTCTAGGGGTGGGGCTGAGGGCAGGGGGCTTGAAAGAGTTCAGGGAAGAGGTGATACTTGAGCTGGGCTTAAATTACAGGCAGAACAAAAGGCCAGAGCCCCAATTCAAACAATAGGTTCACTTGTTAAAAGCTGTTTCTGTCTCCAGATGCTAAGAGAGAGAGAGAGAGAGAGAGAGAGAGAGAGAGAGAGCGAGAGAGCGAGCAAGCAAACAAGTAAACAAAAAACTCCCCTAATTCAGCTCTAAGCAATCCTTAGTGACAGAGCTATGGGACTTCAGGCATTTTCCTAGTATTGGTTTTTTTTCCCTTTCACAATGGAACAAACAAGCAAAGCATGCTTCTAATGGGGGCTGAACCCTTGCTGTGTTTAGCATGCATTGCCATTTCTGTCCTCAATGTGATCATTCCACGTTTATGGGACAAACCTCTTATCGCCACTATCAGCACTTTTGTTCTCTCTCTCTCTCTCTCTCTCTCTCTCTCTCTCTCTCTCTCTCTTTATTTTTTATTTTTATTTTTTTGATCATTTTTACAAAATAGTAAGAGCAGCTATCTCTTAAAATAGATAATCATACTAACTCTTTCTGGAGCAGGCCGTCACAGCCATGTGAAAAATGGAACCCTTGTTCTGAAGACCACACACTTTGATGTCTTATGTTAAACAATCCATTCAGCTGCTGACAAACAAAAACCTGCTTTGTATGTGGGAAGGATGACTTGGGGCTCTCAGGGAAGAAAGTGTGATATAAATTCATTCATGTATTCATATCCACACCACAAATACCTATTAAATATCTACTCTGTTTTCAGAACTGGGGGTTCAGCCATAAATTTGACATGAGATCCCTGTCCTCATGGAGTTTATAGACTAAATTGGGAGATGGACAGTAAATAAGCAAGCAAATAAAGAAAGAAGCTAATTTCAAATTTAGAGAAGATCAAACACGAGATACCCAGTTAAATTTTAGTTTCAGATAAACAAATATTTTTGAACATCTGTATATCTTAAATGTTACATCTGTATATTTTCTTCCTTCCTCCCTCCCTCCCCACCTCTTTCTTTTCTTTTCTTTTCTTTTCTTTTTTTCTGTGGTGCTGGGGATCAAGCCCGGGGACTCATGCATGCTAAGCAGACATTTTACCACTGAGCTACATCCCCAGCCCCAACATCTTGCATTCTTATTTGCTAAACCAGACAACTCTAATTCTAAGGAAATAAACAGGGCAACCAGGATGGTGTATCACTCAGGTTTCCTCCAGAGAAAGAGTATTAGGAAGATGTCCACACTATGAAATTTATTGCAAAGAATTGACTTAAGCAATGATAATGACTGGCTAGGCCAGTTCAACATCTGTGGGTTGGCCATTGGAAAGGGCAAGCTTGACCTTTTAATGCACAATAGAAGCTGCTATTCATAGGCAGAATTTTGCCTTCTTTAGGGAAACCTTAGCTCTGTTTTTAAGGCCTTTGAACTGATTTAGTTAGGGTCACCTCAGTTATGGGCTGATTTACTAAAAGGAATTTATTATGGACTTTAATCACATCTACAAAATACCTTCCAAATAGCACTTACACTAGTGCTTTATTGGATAACCGGGGACTGTAGCCTACCCAAATTGACATAAAACTGACAGTCAAAGGTAGGAAAAGAGAGATGTTCATAGTCATCAGGGAAGGCTTCTCTGAGGATCTGTAAATTGAGACTTGAACATTAAAATCCCATTCTGCAAGCTATGAGATGAAAACATTCCAGATGGAAAGAAAAACAGGTACAAAGGCCCAGGGGTAGGAAAGAACCTTCCTTGTTTTAGGTAAAAAAGGTCAACATGGCTAATGTGGAGACATCAAGTCACATAATGGTACCTGATTGGGTTGGAGAGGAAGACAGCAACTGGATCATATGATGTATAAAAGTCAAGTTTATAGAACTCCAGCACAGTTGCCATTTGCTCAAAAAGGTACTAGGGTTCATGTAAAACATGGGATTTCACAAAATTGAAATGATCTGAGGCTTCTTAAAGTAAGATCAATCATTATTGTTTCTGAAAAAGAAGTCCTTTCAAGAGCTAAAGAAAAGGCTCAGTGGGTGGAGGAGTCTCCATGAGGTATCTGTGGCCTAGAAGTTTCCCTTAATCAATCTGTGTAGTCAAGAACATCTCTCTCTCTCTCTCTCTCTCTCTCTCTCTCTCTTCCTGTATTGAGTGGCTGAACCCAAGACTTTGCAAGCACTCTACCATTGAACTGCATCATCTAGCTCATTTTTTATTTTATTTTATTTTATTTATTTATTTATTTATTTTTTGGCGGTACTGGGGGTTGAACCCAGGGCCTTGCGCCTGCATGCTCTGCAAGTGCTGGACCACTGAGCTGCACCCTCAGCCCATTTTTTGACTGTTTTTTGAGACAGGGTCTCACTAAGTTATGCAGACTGCCTCTGGTCTCGAACCTGCGATCCTCCTGCCTCCGCCTCCCGAGCCGCTGGGATTACAGGCATGCACCACCGCGCCTAGCTTTTATTTTTTATTTTGAGACAGAGTCTTGTTAAATTATGCAGACTGCCTCTGACCTCAAATCGCAATCCCCCTGCCTCTGCCTCCTGAGTTTCTGGGATTACAAGCATGAGCCACTGCACCTGGCAAGAACCCCTTTTTGAAGGCTTGTTGTTGTTGTTGTTAGGTGCTGTCAAGTCGGTATCCGACTCATAGCAACCCTCATAGGGTTTTCAATGGCAGACTGTTTCGGGATTGCCTTGGGAGTGGATTGCCAGGGCCTTCTCCCATTTTTGCGGTGCTGGGAATTGAACTCTGGACCTCAGAGACAGCAGCGCAGCGCTCTACCAACTGAGCTAAATCCCAGCCCTTTTGAAGGCTAGAACTCTTAAATGACAAACCAATTGTTTGCAGAAAGGAGCTGGGTATGACTCCACACTTTCTGTTTGAGGACTTGTGGCTTGCTTAAGGAAAGACTCCAACCAATTTGCTTAAATTAAAAAAAAAATTACTTTTACATATTGATAACCTATTGTAATTCCACAGGCGTCTTTGCCTACTGGGCCTTGCAAACATTTCTGTGAACTCTCAGTGCTGCTCATGTGTGGGAAAGATCATCACCTTTGTCTTGGGAGTTTTGCACTGCTGTGATAATCAATAAGGGGAAAGGTTTATTTTGGCTCTCAGTTTCAGAGATTTCAATCCATGGTTCTGTTGCCTCTGGGCCATGGTAAAGAGAATGCTATAGCAGGGAGCATGTGGAAGAGCAGAGCCACTTGCCTCATGGTGCTGGGAAGCACAGAGAAGAGAGAAAGGTTCCAGGGACAAGGGATACCTTTCAAAGGTGCCCCCCATACCCTTTGTGACCCACTCCCTCCAACTGGACTCCACCTCCTTTTGGCCCATTCACTATGAACTCATGGATGGGTTAATCCATTGATGAAGTTAGCATCTTCATGATACAGACACCTCTCAGTAGTGCCACAGGTTGGGGACCTTAAGCCTTCCACAGATGGGCCTTTGGGTGGCATTGCAGCTCTGAACTGTAGCACACCTGGACCACCTAGAGATTCCCAGGATCCATAACTACTTGGACTTTATGTTGCCTCCACCTTAGACCAGTGTCCTTCCAAAGTGGGTCTAGGAACTTTGGGAAAAACCACTTATTCTCTCTCGACTTAGTGTTCCTCATCTATAAATAACTGAAGATTTGCTACCCTCTGAGGTATCATTCAGCCCAAAGATTCCTGTTTCATGAGAAACGTGTATATTATAAATGGTCCCGGTATTGGGTCTTGATTTGGTAGATCATTGTTGTTGTTGGGTGCCATCAAGTAGAGTCTGACTCATGACAACCCTCGTAGGTTTTACTCTCCCTGATTGTTTTGGGATTGCCTTGGGAGTGGACTGCCACATCTTTCTCCCATTTTTGTGGTGCTGGGAATTGAACTCGGGACCTCAGAGACTGCAGAGTGGTGCTCTACCAACTGAGCTAAATCCCAACCCCTGATAGATCATAGAGGCAAGAAATGTTGATCCCTCTTATCTGGCATGAGCTAAAGCAATTTTACTCCCTAAAATTTTGATGATGAATTCTTCCTGTTCCATACCCCTGTTGTTGTTGTTGTTGTTGTTGTTGTTAGGTGCCATGAAGTTGGATCCAACTCATAGTAACCCATGTACAACAGAGTGACTACCCAACTACCCAACACTGTGCCATGCATATAATCTTTTTATGTTACAATCTTTTTATGTTTGAGTCCATTGTTGCAGCCACTCTGTTTCTTCTCATTTTGAGTTGTCACATCAGCAAAAAGAGGTCCCAGGGACTCTACTCCATTCCTGTCATTAGGATCTACTCTACTTTGAGGAGGCAACTCTTCCCCAGTGGTTTCTTGAATGCCCTCCAGCTGGGGTGGGCCTCATTTTCCAGCACTATATTTGACAGTTCTTCTCTGCTATTCATAGGATTTTCAATCTTTAATTTTTTCAGGAGTGGGCTTCCAGGTCCTTCTTCCTGGTCTATCTTAGTCTGAAAGCTCAGCTGAAATCTGTCCTCCATGGGTGGCCCTGCTGGTATCTAAAATACCAGTGGCATAGCTTTCAGCATCACAGCAACACTCAAGCCCCCACAGCATGACAAGCTGACAGATACTCCCACTAATGTAACAAATTGTCCCTAAAATTTAGTAGCTTAAAACAAATATTTCCTGTCTTACAATTTTTGTGGGTCAGAAATTTGGGAGCAGTTTGTCAAGTGGTTCCGGCTCTGCTTCTTTCATGTGGTTGCAGACATGGTGTCAACTGCAGCTTCAGGCATCTCAAGGTACTACTGGGGCCGAAGGATCCCATAGCTGTTGGTAGAAGTCCTCAGTTCCTTACCAGGTAGCCTCTCTGTAGACTGGCTGATGTATCCTTATGAAGTGGCACCTAGTTTTCCCTAGAAGAAATGCCTTTAAAGAGAAAGGAGGATACTTCAACGTCTTCCTTGATCTAGTCTTGGAAATCATAGGTTCTGTCTCATATGTGTGCTGGAGAAATTTCACTAAGATCCTAGTGAAGTTCTTCTTCCAGCTTCATCTCTCCAACCTCACTCCCAGTAGTTATTAAATAGTGTATAGTGTATTACTTCTCTATCCTCTGTCTTAAAGCATGGTCTGAATTAAGAAAACCTGATATTGCCTGAACTGTTTTCCCAGACAAAGAAAGTGCAGATAGACCAAAGCAAGGACTTTGTCAAGTCCAGCTTGAGAACCAATGAGCTTATTGGAGTTATGTAGATGAGCATGGGTGACTCAGGCAGTTGCACAACCAGAGTCCCAAAGGCAGCTGCCCCACCAAAGAGTCCCACTGCCAGCCAATTTTTCAGCTCTTATATAACTTAATATCATGCGGAGCTGGGGCAGAATGGTGTGGGAATTGGCACCTCATGTGAGGGTGTTGGGGGGGTCTCATGAGGGTCTTATAATCCGTCCTCATCCATTCCTCCAAGGGAAAATATTAATAACCCTGTCTCCACTATTATAGACCTAGATATCTACTGTATAGTTTTGCTTTTTTCCTTGCCATGACTGTGGGTCAAGGTCTCCTAGGTCATCACAGGTGCTCTGTTTCAGGATGGCGATGGTCATGTTCAATCTGAAGAAACCAGCTACACTGCACCTAAACATTACAAGCATTGCTGTCTTGTTACTTTTGAGTTTTACTTAGCTACCTAATAATAGCAGTAGTTGGCAATAATAGTGATAGTTGGCACATCTGCTCTTGAGAAGACAGGGGAAGAGTCTTGGAAGTTTCTGTGGACATGTCTTCACATTTTACTTTTCTCTTTCACTCGTTTATTCTCTGATTTTTATTATTTTCTTTCTTATTTGTTTTAATCCTTTTCTTATTTTTAAGTTAATTTTTTTCTTTAACCTCCTTAGGTAGATGGTCCATTTTTGATGTGCTCTTCCATTCCATGATAAGATCCCATGACAGACTGTGCAGAAATGTTGGTGAGCCAGACTGTGCAGAAATGTTGGTGAACCAGACTGGCTCAAGGATGGCCCTCTACCCTAGCTCTCCTGATGAGAGTGAGTGTGGGTGAAGATTCCAGGAACGAGCTGGCAGCGAGTGACGTCTCTCTTGGGTTGGCTTCCCCCAGTGGACCTTAGCCAAGGACTAGGTGCAAGATGTTTATCTGAGAGGAACAGGAAGCCCTGGCAGGAAGTGGGAATGTGGGGCAGGGAAAGGAAGGCAGGCAAAGGAGCAGAGTATCAGGTCATCCATCTGTGGCATGACCAGAGCTTCCTCTGCTGGGGAAGCCTTAAGAAGTGGTGTAAACACACACCTCAGAGTGTTCTCAACTAAAGGAACCTAGAGGGCTGGCTTATTTATCCACCACCTCCCACGAGGCTTTGGTGGAGAGTGGCACCTAGTTAACTTCCCCACCAAACCCCACCTTTTCTGGCTTCCCTTGAGTATCTCCAGCACTTTCTAAGGCTGCCATAACAAAGTACCACAAGTCAGGAAGTTTAAACAACAGAAACATATTGTCTCACAGTTCTGGAGGCCAGAAATCTGATGTGAAGGTATGGGCAGAGCCATACTCACCCAGAAGATGTTGACCCAGGCCTGTCCCTTCACTTTTGTAGCCTCAGCTTCCAAGGGTCACCACGCATCACTCCAGCCCTGTCTTCATATGACACTTATTCTGTGTGTTCATGTCACCTTCCCTTTCTATGGGTCTTTGTTCCCTTTTTCCAAGGACAGCTGTCATGCTGGATTAGGGCCCATCCCAATGACTTTATTTTGCTGCTTCTGTAGAGTAACTATTTTTAAATAAGGTCACATTCAGAGATACTCAGGGGGTTAGGACTTAAACATGTCTTATTAGGAGGCTATAATTCAACTCAAAACACCTGTGTCTTCAGAGACAGTGAGAGCTGCTGGGAATAACAGGGTGTGCTCAATGGGCTCTGGAGCTCAGATGATGGCTCATGGGATCAGGGTTCTCTTGGGATCTTATTGGAAAGAGCCACAGGTTTGAGTATAGCCAGACACATCATGGAAGAAAGGAGCCCAGCTGCACGGATTCCTCACTGTCTAGTCTAGGTGCTGAAACTTCTCAGCTCAGAGCCATCCCTGGTTCCTCTTTTCCTTTATTCACCACTCAGGACACAGTGGATGCATCAGTTCTACTCAGAGTTTTTTTTTTTTTTTTAATCTAGACTCCATTTCTTGCTGTCCATCAGTACCAGCATCATGCTGCTCTTTGCCATCGTAATCTCTCACCTGACTCCCTGTTGCAGCCTCCTGCCTGACCTCCAGCATCTGGTAGAAGCTGCCTGAGAAGCCTGCCTCCCCTTTGCAGTTGTTATGGCTGAACTCCTCCCTCCAGAGGGTGGAACCCGTCCCTCCAGAGTAGGATAGTGAAGCCATAACTCCTAGAGCCTCAAAACTTGACTGGATTTGGAGATAAGGCCTTTAAAGCAGTGAATATGTTAAACTAAGGCCATTAGGGTGGGCCCTAATCCAATCTGACTTGTGTCTTTATAAGAAAAGATTAGGACAGATAGACACCAGGGACTGGCAAATACACAGGACTGGCCATGTGAGGACCCAATGAGAAGGTGGCCACCTTTAAGCCAAAGAGAGGGACCTCAGAATGAAACAGTACAATAGACACCTTGATCTCAGACTTCCAGTCTCCAGAACTGTGAGAAAATAAAGACTCCCAGTCTGTGGGGATGTGGTATTTTTTTCTGGAAGCCCCAGCCTACTAATAGAACAGTCAATGCAAACTTTGGAAAATCTAAATCAAAACATGTTACTGCAGCTTGAAATCCTTTGACAGCTCCTCATTGCATTACCATACATCAGACTCCTTTGTAGGCCCACATGACCTGGCCATAGCATCCCTACCCACTTGGATCTCTTCCTAAGCTTCTGTGGTCCACAGTGCACCAGTCACAATGTCCTTGTAAGTGTGCTACAGGCAGTCACCCTGTGCTCTCACCTCCCAAAGCTCTTCACCCAGAGTGTACTTATTCATTCTTCAAGTTCTCTATGCAAAATCACTTCCTCAGAGAGACCATCCTGACCTCTGGTGGAATCTCTTCCCCTCCCCATAAATCCACCTGGCCTCCGTGATGTGTTTGAAAAGCAAGAGAGAGCAGAAGTGAAGTTCAGGGACTTTGAAATCTAGTTTATAAGAAGGCTTATGACTTCCACTTTCCATCCAACCATGATGGTAGGAAGCTCAAACAGCCATATGGAGAGGAGCTGAGATCCATGGGAGACAGAGTTCAGGATGATCTCAGGTGACAGCTAGCACCAACTTTTCTGTTATGTGAATGACCATCTGGAAAGTTGATCCTCCATCCCCCAGTGAGTCTTTCTAATGTACATTTCAGGAAATAGAGATGTTTGCTTTGACCATTCAGTTTTGGGTTAGCTGTGTTGCACAGTAATAGGTAACGAGAATGGCACTTTTTATAATGTGTCATCCTGACCATTCAACATCTGCTGGGTCATTGTTTTATTTTACTTATAGCACTAGATGTAATGTGATGTTACCACATATTTTAATTCCCTCATTTCCTATGTCTCACCACCACTAGAATATAAATTTCATGAAGGCAGCATCCTTGGCTTTCCTCTTAATTGTTGTGGTTGTTGTTAGGTGCTGTTGAGTCGGATCCTCCTCATACTGACCCTATAGCATTTTCAATGGCTGACTGTTTCAGGATTGCTTTGGACTGGATTGCCACATCCTTCTCCCATTTTTTGTGGTGCTGGGGATCAAACCCAACAGCGTCAGAGACCACAGAGTGGCACTCTACCAACTGAGCTCTTGCCTCTCCTATTCATCACTAAACCCATAGTTAAGTAGATGTTCAATAATAGTTGAATGGATACATAAAGAGTGAAAAAGTGGATGAATAAATTCCCTTTAAGCCCTTAATTCAGAAGAATAAGAGAACTGTCCTCTTCTGTTTATTTAAATCAATATGGTCAACAGAGTGTTGAAACAGTGATGCCCTGAGCATCCTAGTCTTACATTGGACACTCCATTCTTCTGCAGTGACATTCTCCTCCCTACAGTCGCATTTACTTGACATGGAACTTGAGATCTACCCTGCAAGGAACAGTTCACTCCAAGAGAGGAATTTTCTTCCTGAAGAGCTGTGATCCAGAAAAGGCTTGGAGCCCTGGGCACTGTGGAAAACTAATGACCCTGCTGGTTCATTGTGCTTTACAGGGACATATTAAGCTTGCTTTTAGATCTTTAGTTCTAGACTATCCTTTCTTCTCTTACCTTTTCTTTCCTCTTCATCTCCTTTCTCTCTCCTTCTACCTACCTTCTCTACCCTGCCCCGATTCCTTGTGAGTTTATAGCACCCTGAAGATTAAAATGTCATATGTATGGAGTGATATGTTGATGTAAATATTCTAGAAAGAAATCTGTCCTAAACACAGACTCTCTAAGTTGATATTGAGAAAATGAGGCCTCAGTCTTTCAAACTATCAAGCCCTCCCTCCCCTCCTGCTATATCTCTCCATAAATGCTGAGACATATATTCCTCCTCTCTCTGACCTTGTCCCATGATTAATGTGTCTTCCAAAATTAGATAGGTGGATGGATAGATAGACTGACAGGGAGATAGGTAGATAGATTGTGCATGAAGATAGATAGGTAGATAGACTGAGATAGATAGATAGATAGATAGATAGATAGATAGATAGATAGATAGATAAACAGACTGATACAGATGATAGGAATTTTTTTCTATCCTCCTGCTGTGAGAGATTCTTTTCCTCTGCAGTCAGCTCTACTCCCAAAACAGAAATACTAAAAAACTGATAGACACTAGAGTCTTTGAGATGGAGTGTGTATCTTCCCAGCTACACTTGGCCTGTCAAGCTGTCAAGCTGGAAAACATGAAAAGGGAGAGAGACTGGATTCTAACATTCTCACAGAGCCTGGCTTTACTGCTATGCCTACAAGCCAGCCAAGACATACCAACAGAGAGGGATTTGGGGTCAAGCATTTCCAGGGATGCATCCAAAGGTGTGTCAAGGTCTGAAATAAGTCATCATACGGGCCAACTGCCTGAGACTCAGCTCGTTCCAACTTTTTACTATGAGTGATGCTTGGCTGAAAATGAACAGCAGAAAGGACACTGAAAGGAATTCCAAAGGTAGGTGTTATGGAGCAGAGGTGATTTATTCCATCCTGCCTTGATCATAAAAGGAATTAATGATCTAGTCTACCTTTACGGACACTGCCAGTCCCCACCTGTCCCCTCTTTCTACACTGATATGCCTCCTGATCCGCAAACTTCTAGCACCTCTGTCTCTTTTGATGGAGAAACCCCTATGAGCAACTCTCAACCAGTTTCTTGGGAGCTAGAGTATAAATATCTCAGCTCCCTCCCTCTTGGGGCAGGGCAGCTTGGAGGTCTATTTCTGCAATGTTATCTTTAGTTTCTTCAGTGGGACCATGCTCCAATTTCCCGCAAGGGTGGCTGACCTGAAAACATCCCCTTCATTAATTTCTGTCCCTTCCTTTTCTCTAACCTTACCTGTCTCCTAGTGCTCTCTTCATTCCTAAATAAGCTACCTATGTGGTTATCCTTATCTCATTCCTTATCTCATTCACTCACAAGCATTCCTCCAGTGCCTTCTCTATGCCAAAGGCTGTGTGAATGGCTGTGACCCATACAGGATACATGAGGCATGAACCATGCCCTAGAGACTTTAAAACAGGAGTGTCCAACCTTGTGACTTCCCTGGGCTATAACCAGTAAAGAGGAGTTGGGCTGCACATAAATTATATAAGATTGTGTGTGTGTGTGTGTGTGTGTGTGTGTGTGTGTGTGTGTAGTAAGACTTCATTTTTAAACAGTATAAAACTAGTGGAAAATCTGACCTTGTTTTTATAAAATTATTAGTGTCTCATTCGATGAAAGTGGTGGCAATTCTTAGTGAGTTCACAAGTAAATTTTGTATTGGTCAATTCATGGTATCTAGACCTGGGTTGAATTTGATTTTTTCAGAAATATCAGCAATTGCTGCGTTTTACTTGCCAAGTTGCCAAAAACTCATGTAATCTCTGATGTACCCTTATTGGGCTCCGAACAGCTTCAAATGACTTCAAATTCAACCCACTTATGCTTGACTGGGGCTGGAATTGAGCTTCTCTGTGCCTTCTGAGGCCCTGGGTTGGATCCCCAGCATTGCAAAAATTAGAGAAGGAACTGGCAGCCCTCTTGCGAAAAACAATACCAAAACAATCAGCCATTGAAAACCCTATGAATAGCAGAAAAGCACTGACATAGTTCTGGGCTTGGCACAGTGTTGGGGAGTGTTTTGTTCTGTTGTATGTAGGGTCCCTATGAGTCGGACCTGAGATGGCACCTAACAATGGCAACAACATGCTTGACTGACCAGGTGGTGGGTGATGGTATTAACCTGACTCACATTACCCACTGTGATATATTTACACTTATTTAAAGGTTAGAATTTGATACTGTGGCACCATACTACCATGTTGTAAAGAAGCATTAGCTGCAGTTCTATAACCTGTGCGTTATTGCTTTGGAACTTCAAAATTTGGACCATGGATTGGGTCACAAAGAAAATAGATGCTGAAAAACACATGGTGTTAGAATATTTTGTGGGGCCATGTTACTAGCTATCCTGGGCCACAAGTGGCCATGGGCTTCAGGTTAGACATGCCTACTTTAAAATCTAATTGGCAAAACCAGTTATCCAAACAGTGACTGTGCCACTGGGCCTCTGTATCCATGAATTCAACCAACTGTGGATCAAAAATACTTTTTAAAAAACTGTGTCTGTCCTGAACATGTTCCAACTTTTTCTTGTCATCATTCCCTAACAGTACAGTATAGCAACTGAATGTGTAGCATTTATATTGTCTTAGGTATTGTAAGTAATGCAGAGATGGTTTAAAGTATGCAGGAGGATATGCATAGGTTATATGCAAATAACATGCCATCTTGCATAAGAACTCCAGCACGTGCAGGCTTTGGTATGGGGAAAGGTCTTGGAATCAACTTCCTGTGGATATTGAGGTGGTGACAATAAAAAGACTGTGTTGGGGACCCTGTTGGAGAACTCTTATGTTGAATTAAAAAAGGATTGGGAGTGAGGGGAGAGATCAGCAAGGGAGTCCAGCCCATTGCAGAGCTAGAGCCTCATGGTGGGGCAGATTGGTATATCACCTGGACCTTCATCTCTGCACACCCAGAACTTCTCTGAGGGAGCTGTGTGAAGCTGATCCAGTTGGAGAATGACTCACATGATTCAAACCTCCAAGAGTTTGAGGTACAAGTCAGAATGCCAAGTTATGAACTTACAGCCAGTGAATTTGGACCAGCTGCCAGGAAGACTCAGGAATGCTCATGTGGTTGGGTAGGGTTTCTCCTCCCCCACAGAAAAATCCTGGGTGAAGCCAATTCGCTGTCCCAAAATGGGAAGGTTGTTTGGAAAGCCATGAGACAAGAGTTAAGTCTAGTTACCACAAAGACATGGACAACTTGAGACTGAAAGAGGCATCCCTGGGGATATTTGTGAGATTGTGATGAACCTTCCTCAGGGGAAAAAGCATGTTCAGAAGGGCAGATTGGGGAGGCAGCAGCAAAGTGTTAGGTAACAACAAAGGGTGTAGCAGCCCTTGTGAGGAGGCCCCCTGAGAATGGACAAGTCAGTATAAAAGGATTTTTCTTTTCTTTTCTTTGTCTTGTTTCTCTTCTATTTTTCTTTTTCTTTTTCTTTTTCTTTTTCTTTTCTTTTTTCCCCTCAGCACTAGGGATGAACCAGGGCATCACAAATGCTAGGCAAGCACTCTACCACTGAGCTGCACCCCCAGCCCCTTTTTTATTTTTTATTTTGAGACAGGGTCTCACTACCTTGCACAGGCTTGTGCTGGCCTCAAACTCATAATCCTCCTGCCTCAACCTCCTGAGTTGCTGGAATTATAGGCATGTACCACCACATCTGGCTGTGGATGAAAGGATTTCGGGGAAGTAGTTAGTGCTCCTGCTACCACTCACCCCCTCAAATAGTTTGAACTTGAATCTAGCCAAAGTTTCAAGCCAAAAGGTATGAGCTTTCCAATCATACAGACCCCAATACTAATTCCCACTCCCCAGATAGTAGTTGTCCATGCATACTTGTCTCTGGACCTCATCTTGGGTATAATGATGCATAAAGCTCCAAACGTGTGTGAGGATTCTATGAATTTATGCATGAGAATGCCTGAGCCTGGGGCCTGGCTCACAGTAGATGCCAATCCATGATAACCCAGTGGTCATATTTATTTGTGCTTGTTAAATTCCCACTCTTTTGACTTTCTGCAGCCTCAGACAATACCAGAAAATCCAGGTGTTATTTACATTTGGCAATGTCCAAAGTTTCAGGAGATAGACCAGGGGAATCCGGCAAAAAGGGAGCCCAAGACTGAAGTGCATTACCAGGTTCAAGAGGTAAAATGCATTCTAGAGGAACAGGGAGAAAAGAGAGCCAGGTAGGGGCGCCCTTCTCAGACTTCACTGTACAGGTCACCTGGGGACCTCAGAATGCGGTTCTAATGTAGCAGATATAGCTGGAGCATGAGACTGTACATTTTGACCAAGCTCCCAGTTCAGGTTGAGTTTGTTGGTCTTTAGCCCATGCTGGGAGCAGCGAGAGTCTAAAGCTTCAGAAATATGTGTCAAGTCCAGCAGAAAAGAAAGATTGGACATTTTGGGCCAAATCCCAAAAGAGTTTAAGGAAGGCTAATAGGTGTGTAGACATTCTGTTGCCCATTTGAAGCTGTGTTGTCCAACCTGCTGACCACTCATTGGAGTGGCTAGGGGCACTAGACAGAGCCAGCCTGGATGGAGACATGCTGCACATATAAAACAAACACTGGATTTTGAAGATTTGGTATAAAGAAAAGAATGTAAAATATCACAGTCCTTTCTAAGTACAAATGACATTGCAATGATAATTTGGGAGTATTTTACGCTAACTAAACTATTGCTAAAATTATATTTTATTATTATTTTTGTTTTGATGTGCTAGAAACTGTAAAGGTATCTTTGTGACTAAATTAAGTTCTTGTTCGACAGCACTGGCCTAGTGAGAGCCACTTCCTCCCGCCCTTTCTATGCTTCTGCTCAAAAACCCACCCTCAGCAATTCCCATGGTACTGTGGGGAAAACTCCAGACTGGAGAGGTTCATTGCTCTGAACAGGAGACAGGCAGGCCTGCGCCAGGGAGCCATTTGGGAGGAACAAGGCAGAAACATGCCAAGTCATTCTCTGCAACAGCAGAGCTATTGCCATGGGGCCGGCTGGGCGGCCTGGCTCCCGGAGATGCCAGCCTGCCATGCTCCAGTGCCTTCTGTTTGGGCCCCTTCAGTCCTTTCTCATCCTCCCCGCCCCATCCTGGGCGACAGGTAATTAGCAGGGCCAGCTGGCAGCCTCCGCTGGGCACTGCCGCCAGAGAGCCGGCAGCTGGCCTGCGATTGCTGTGATCCTGGCCAGGCCTTCCACAGAGAGCTCTATTCAGCACTCCCTCTGTGAGCTGGTTCTGGGGGACGCCTGTGACCCTTCTGTTCTCTGGGTGCCTCTGGGTGGGGAAAGAGCCACAGAAGAAAGTCTGCAGTGTGCCGACCTATTGCAGACTTCCCTCAGTAAATACCAGGATGTTGGGCATAAGTCACTGCCTGTTGGTGGTCTGAAGAGGTGGGGTTTGAAACGTTTCTCCCAAGCCATAGACTCCTCAGACACTTTCTTTCTTTCTTTCTTTCTTTCTTTCTTTTTTAAATATTTTTTATTGAAAAATTTTAATGTACACCTTAATGTGATTCATTCTGACCTGATTTTCATTGTGACATTTCCGTATGTGAATTTTGTTGTACATTATACATATAAGATCCCCCTTACCCTCTTGTGCACTTCCCCCCCCATCCCACCCCCCCATCAAAGACTTCTCCTCCATTTACTTGTCTTTTTATGCTAATACTTTTCTATATATCCTTAGGTTCCAATTCTGTTTAAGGTAGAAACTTTATCTGTAGTGAACTTTCTTTTTACATTGTCAGAACTATTACATGAATTTTCTAGACCATCTATAATAACACCATTCTTAGTGTTTTTTCTTTTATTATGGTCTGACCTTTGTATAGGATTTTTTCCTTCTTATAATTTTGATTCAGCTCCCACATATGAGTGAGAACATGTGGTGTTTCTCTTTCTGAGCTTGTGTTCATTCACTTAAAATAATTTTCTTCAGTTCTATCCATTTTGCTGTGAATGGCATTATTTCATTTTTTTTTGATTGCTAAGTAGTATTCCATTGTGTATGTGTACCATAGTTTTTTAATCCATTCTTCTGGTGATGGTCACTTTGGTTGATTCCATATCCTTGCTATTGTGAAAAGTGCTGCATTGAACATGGAGATGCAGGTGTCTTGGTGGTATGATGACACATCTCCCTTTGGGTAAATTCCCAATATTGTTATAGCTGGGTCATACAGTAGATCAATTTTTAGTTTTTTAAAGATACCTCCATATTGATTTCCACAGTGGTTGGACCAATTTACAGCTCCACCAGCCATGTAAGAGTGTTCCCTTTTCTCTGCAACCTCGCCAGCATTTGTTGTTATTTGTTTTATTGATCTTGGCCATTCTTACTGGTGTAAGGTGAAATCTCAGAGTTGTTTTAATTTGTATTTCCCTAATGGCTAGGGATACTGAGTATTTTTTCTTGTGTTTCATGAGGCTTTATGGACCTCTTCATTTAAGAACTGTCTGTTCAGTCCTTTGTCCATTTGTGTATTGGGTTATTTGTTTTCTTGGGAATTTTTTTCTTGAGTTCTTTATGAATTCTGGTAATTAGATCTTTGCTCAGACAGTTTCTTATACATGCACCCCAATCTTTCTTTTCTGGAAAGTGTTTCCCAGGACCAGTAGCCAGGGCTGTCACCTCCAAGAAGCTTGTCCAAGGCAACTTCCAGGTATCTCAGCAATGTGTTGAGAATGATTCTTGAAAATGCATGAACATTAGTTTGTGAAGCCAGTCTGACTCCAGAAGGAAATGAGAAGAAAGGCTGTTTCATCAACTGGGAACTACAGGCAAAGACAGTTGGTAGCTAGTACAAAGGATGCTGGGCTGAAGAAGCCAGATCTACAATGAGACAGTAGGAACAGCCTCAATCTCCCCATATGCACAGCGGGCCTCAGTGTAGCCTGTACCCTGTATAGCTATTATGGGAATCAGGTGAGAGATTCTATCAAGGGTTCAACCTGGCAAACACTCAACAAATGTGACCACTGAAAATGAAGTAAATTGAAATGTAGAGATGGACCCCAGGAAGCCACACAAATGGCAGGCTTGTAGATCTGGCCGTCAGAAGGTTGTAGACTGGAGTGCTGGATTTAAAGCCGGCATGTCCAACCTACAGGCTGCAGGCTGAGGGCTGCATATAGCCCAGGACAGCTAGTGATATAGTTCCATAAAATCTTTTAATATCATGTGTTTTCTAGCATTTCTTTTCTTCATAAGCCACCTTATTATGTATATGTACTAACTATATTATATAATTTATGTGTACCCCAAGACATTCCTCTTTACTCGATGAGGCCCCAGGAAGCCAAAGTATTGGACACTCCTAGTTTAGAGTTGTTGTTAGGTGCCAAGGAGTCGGGTCCAACTCATAGCAACCCTATGTACAACACACAAAACACTCCCCTACACTGTACCATGCCTGGTTCTATATCAGTGCTTCTCTGCTATTCATAAGGTTTTCAATGGGTAACTGGTTTGGGGGAATGGGTTTCCAGATCCTTCTCCCAAGGCTACAATACCCAGAATTCCCAGGCGTTCTCCCATCTGAGTATTAACCAGGCCCGACCCTGCTTTGCTTCTGAGATCTGATGAGATAGGCTATCAGGGTCATATGGCTGCAGTCCTAATTTAGATGAAGAGGCTTAAAAGAGAAGTCTCCTTGTTTGGGTGGAGAGGGAGAAGAAGCTCCCCTGGTGGCTGAGTGGGAGGAGGAGCCCTCAGTGCTCTGTCCACAGAGTTATCCCTGGGAGCATTTGAAGCCTTGCTATGTCACTGTGAGGTACAGTGTGGAATGAATGCAGGGCCCTTGTTTGAAAACCAGGGGAAAGATGCCCTTGGAGGTTCTGAAAGAGCAAGCTTTTCCCACTCCTCTACTGTGGCTCTAATGTATTCTTGCCCTTCCTCTCTCCCTCCCTCCTCCAGTGTTTTTGTCTGCTGTTTAATGGCCTGTCGCCCTTCCCCTGAGGAAGGCTATGCACGTAGGCAGTGTAGATCCTCACAGGCTCCAGAAATCTGTGACACAGCTCGGGCATGTTCTCTGCCCACTGCCTGCCCTGTGTCCCTCCTAGGAGTCCCTAGACCAATGCTCAGAGCCCCAGTGCTTGGGGGAGGGGGAGGATATCTGTCTCTTCCTCCTACCAGCCACCTGCCCCAACCACAGCAGACACAGGCAGTCCAAGGGTCACACATAGTAGAAATCACAGCAGGTAGGAGGCCGCCCCTTCTAGGCTGCCACCCGATGTGGCCCTGTTCATGTTGCTGCTATTGGCCCCCCGTCTCAAGCAGAGTCTGGGATCAAAACAGGACGCACTATCTGCCTCTGTTGTATAGGTATAACAGTGGACCTCCACTCTCACATTGCTGCCAAGGTTGAAAGAGATGCTTGCAGTAGGGTTAAGTGAGGGTCTGCAGAACCCCATCGTCCCACAGCATAAAGCAAGGCCTTGGAATCCTCTGCCCCTTCCTAGCAAATACCTTCTAAAGGGAGAAGCCTTTCTCCCAGCTTCTCTTGGAAAGATAATCCTCACCTCTTTCTTAGGGCTCAGGGATCCCAGATTTCCCTTCTCCCCTACCTCTGGTAAGGGGCGGAATGAGACAAACCAGTGATCCAGGGGTTCCAGCAACATAAGAGGGTGGCAGACAAGTTCAGCCATACCAACGCATAGCTCCTGGGGAGCAGTGCTCTGATGGCAGATTCTCCCTGGGGCAGCCAACCAGGAGGGCTGGAAGGGAGAGAAATGGCTTCTGTGTAGCCTCCTCTGCCCCTTCCAAACAGCCTACCTCCTTCCCAGTCTTCCCAAGAAGCCCCACTTTGTGCTCCCTATGAGAACGCACGTTCTGTCACTATACATGTGACACGGAGTGAACCACATCTAAGTAGTTCCACTCATGTTTAGAAACAGTCTCTGTTCCAGAGAACAGCTATAGGAGGGCAGGATCTGTGTCTGGTGTGGCGAGCACTGGATCTCCCAGAGCCTGGCAGGTTCCCTGACTTGCAGGAGATACTCCATAAATGTTGTCTCACTAATGGAAAGAAGAGGGGAAGGAAGAGAGGAAGGAAGGAAGAGATGGGAGGAAGAGACCTTTTTAAATGACCTCCACAGTCATTCTCAGCTCTGACCATTCATTAGGTTGCACATCAGCTTCCCAGTTTCTGTTTCTTCCCATGAAGGTTGGAATTGGAAACTTTGGAGCCTTTGTTCCACGTGGTTTGCCATGGAAAGAAGAAAGCAGAGCAGAAGTGTGGGTCAGGTGCATGGATGTCTCTAGAGTGGTGAGAGGTTGGGAGCGGGCTGTGCTAGTCTTATCATGGTCCTGATGGAGCTTTCTTCCTGGGTCCCATTACCTCCTTAGAGACCCAGGGCCCCATTCTCTACCCCAGGGCTCTGGCTTTAAGGCCCTGGGGCATCAGGCAGGGCTGAGGCAAATTCTCTGGGTACAGAAGAGCCACTTCCGTCTGTGCGCTTGGCTGGCAACACTGCCGTGTGTGTGTCCCCCAGCAGATGGCCATGAGAAAGACGTCTGGGCACGGACTGGCTGCCATGTGGCTTCCTGGCTTGGGGACGGATGGCATCCCTCCCGGGGACCTGGAGCCTCTTGTCTTACTTCACTTCCGTCTCCATGGTCTCTGTTTTCCCTCTCTTCCCCCCAGGGGCAGGGAGTCTTTTCATGTATCTGGGAGAGGGCAAAAGTGTAGTTTATAAGTATGCATGCAAATAATTCTGCCTTAAGTTTAAACTAGAAGAGTTTTTGTGGTTATTGTTTGTTTGTTTGTTTAGTCTCACTGGCTAGTAATTTACATCCCCCTTCATGGTCTGTTTCCTGATTCCATAGTAGCTGCTTTCCCCAAAGCAGTGGGCGACTCAGTCTAGCTATCTGGGCTAACAAGGAAAATCCTTTGGCTGGGGATTGCTTCTCAAACTTTAATGCTCATTTCAGTCCCATAACCCTCACTTGTCTGTCATCTTGTCATGCTGTGGGAGCTTGTGTGTTGGTGTGATGGGGAAAGCTATGCCACTGGTATTTTCAGCTATCAGGAGGGCCAACTATGGTAGACAGATTTCAGCTGAGCTTTTAGACTAAGACAGACTAGGGAGAAGGACCACGCAGCCCACTCTCGAAAAAATTAACCATTGAAAACCCTATGAATAGCAGAGAAACAAGGTCAAATATAGTGGCTGAAGAATGAGCACCCCCTAGGCTGGAAGGCATCCAAAAGATGACTGGGGAAGAGTTGCCTCCTCAAAGTAGAGTCTACCTTAATGATGAGAATGGAGTAAAACCCCTGGGACCTCCATTTGCTAATGTGGCATGACTCAAAATGAGAAGAAACAGTGACTGCAACAATGGGTTCAAACATAAAGAGATTGTGTGCCTGGCACAGTGTCAGGTAGTCTTTTGTTCTGTTGTGCATAGGAGCACTATGAGTCAGACCCAACTTGACAGCAGCACCTAACAATAACAACATCAGTCCCCTAAGGATATTATTCACTTGTGGTCTCTGACTCAATAGGTATGAAGTGAGGGCTCAGATACTATACTTCTAGCAAACTCCCATGTGATGTCAGTGCTGATGGCCCAAGAAACTCACTTTGAATGGGAAGGCTTTATGGGAAGAGGAAGGAAGGAAGGAAGGAAGGAGAGAAGAAGAGGGACAGGAGGAAGGAAGATGGGAAGAGGAGGGAAGGAGGAAGAGAGTTGTTCTCAAAGGGAAGAGCAAGGAAGAAGAGGCACATCATATAATATTTCAGAATATTCTCGTACTACCCACAAGCCTGAGTTCTAGGAACAAGTCTGAGAGAAGGTGGGGAGGTACAGACAACTGGTTGACTCTGCTTTTGCTCTGCATTGAGGCTGAAAACCAGATGGTGAAGAATGTGCTGTCAGCAATCCATTTTCCCAGCCTGAGGAGGTCAGAGTCTGAGGAGAGAAGGAAATAGAGGTATGGATGGTACCAGGGAAGCATTTTCTTATGGCATGCGCCCACCCTAGCTGTGAGCTTGTCCTTTGGAGACAGGCCCAGGGCCCACCCCCATACCCCTGCCCAGGGCTGGCCTGGGATTGAAAGCACACACCAGCCCTCTGCCTCGTCCATCTGCCTGCCGGCTGGAGAGCTCTCAGCTGCCAGTCTGCGGCTTTCACTCACAGCGCTTCCCCAAATGCTCCAGGCCCACTGGAGCTGAGACAGGGAAATGGCTTCAGGCCTGAAGTGGCATTTTCCTCATCCTTGGCAGGGATCCAGGGCCAAGGGATCATTTAGGACCACAGAAGAGAGAGGTAAGAGGGCCCTTGAGCGGCTGGCTCTCACAGGGTGGAGTGGCTAGTGGGCTTGGACTCCAGGGCCACTGAGAGATGGATGGCATCTTTCACAGGCTCCACGTTGTCCTTTATTTTATAAAGCAGGCAGGCAGTGACAACCCCAAATGGATTAGATGCTCAAGAGCTCTTCTGGGCCTCTTGTCCCGCGGCCACTGGGATCTTCAGTTCAAAGGCCCCTGAGAGTCTTTGTACATTTCCTTTTTAAACTGAACGCCAGCCAGCCATCTAAATCCTTCCAAGGAGAAATGGAGGAGGCTTGGGAGGCAGCAGATCCACTCTGCCCACGAACAATGTCTGGCTGGTCTTCACAGGTGCAGGTCGGAAGTGGATTTGGCTTAACTGTTGGCTGACCATCTAGGGTCAGACAGTTTAAGCCTGCATGCCTATGGGTGGGCTGGAAATGGATGTGGGCCAGCAGGACTGGGTAGGAGAAG
The DNA here is from genome assembly GCA_007922755.1 of Pedetes capensis. Taxonomy (NCBI): domain Eukaryota; kingdom Metazoa; phylum Chordata; class Mammalia; order Rodentia; family Pedetidae; genus Pedetes; species Pedetes capensis. The sequence continues at coordinate 26,301 of VMDO01010925.1, forward strand.
GCAGAGCAGAAAAGGGGCAGCTTCAGCTGATCAGTGAGTGTCACAGGAGACTAGGGACCCAGCTTTCCCAGACCTTGGTTTTGGGGGAGATTCTGTGAGCATATTGTTTAAATAACAACAACAACAATAATAATAATAATAACAATAATGTTAATAAGGATGTACAACATTCCAGGCACTTCTCTAAACACATATGTTTTATTGTATTTCATTCTTACCATGACCTTATGAGGAAGTACTACAGTGTCCGCCTAATCTATGGGGCTCATTCCAAGACCTCCAGTGAATGTCTGAATCCACAGAGAGTTCTGAGCCTTGTATATACTATGGTTTTCACTATACATACATACACGTGATAAAGTTCAGTGTTTAGATAAGGTGTGGTGAGGGATCATCAACAATAGCTGTTACTATTTGAATATAAAATGGCCCAAGCATCTTGTTTGAATGCTTGGTGCCCAGTGGGTGGTGCTGTTTGAGGAAGCTGTAGATCTTTAGGAGGTGGGGCTTAACTGGCAGAAGTAGGTCACTAGGGGTGAGCTTTGAGGTTTTAACTTGGCCTCTGGTTCCAGTCTCTCTCTCTTTCTCTGCCCCCCTACCCTCCCCCACTTCCTGTTTATCCCATGTGAGGAGCCTCCATCATGCATGCCTGCCAACTCCTTGCCCAGGCCCTCCCTGTCAACATGGACTGAACCCCAAAACCTGTGAGCCTAAATAAATTCTTCCCCCTTGAGTTGATCAGTCAGGTATTTTTTCACAGTGATACAAAAACTAATTAATAATACAATATCTAATAATAAAATGCCTGCAGCCATACCACTATGGCAACCAATCCTGTCAGATCTCCGAAGCTAAGCAGGGTTGAGCCTGGTTAGTACTTAGATGGGAGACCACCTGGGAACATCAGGTGCTGTAGGCTTGGGAGAAGGACCCAGCAACCCACTCCCAAAACACAACCAGCCATTGAAAACCCTATGAATAGCAGAGAAGCACTGACAATAGCATTTTGCCTGTTGTATGTAGGGTCGCTATGAGTCGGACACCGACTTGATGGCACCTAACAACAATGATAATAAAACAGAACGATTATAACAATATACCATAATAAAAGTTACGTGAATGTGACCTGCCCTCCCCCCTTTCTTTCTCTAAAAATGTCCTTTTGAGCTTTCACTTTTTTACCCAAAGGAAACACTATATGGCTTTTCTTTGGCATGTTTTAATTGCCAGCATCACTTCTCTTGTGCTTTGGGGCAATTATTGCATAGAAGAAAGGTACTGTAAACACAGGCACAGCAATACTGTGATAGTTGATCTGGTAACCAAGATAACTACTAAGTGAGCAATAGACAGGTAGTGTCCACATCATGGATATGATGAACAAAGGGATGTTTCATATCCTGGGCAGGACAAAGTAGGGTAGGGTGAGATTTCATCATGGTACTCATAATGGAGCACAATTTAAAACTTATGAATTGCTTTTTTCTAGAATTTTCCATTTAATATTTTCAGACCACAGTTGACACAGGTTGGCCACAGGTAACTGGAACCACAGAAAGTGAAACCTGGATGAGGGGGGACTACTGTGTAACTATCCTCATTTTACAGATGAGGAACCAAGTCCCATGGAGATCCAATGACTTGCTGAAGGTCTTTCAGCCGGCAAAGTGGCAGAGCTAGAGTTTAAAGCCAGAAGAATGGCTCAAAGTCCTTGTCCCCCGCCACCTGCTGTACTGCAGGCTAGAAACATTTCTAGATTCTTTATGTTCACACTATTAGCTTTCTATCTCTGTGTTACAAATGACCACAAATGTTGCTTAAAATAGCATGTTTATTAGCTTACAGTTTTGCATGTTAGAAGTTCAAGTGGGCTCCACTGGGCTCTTTCTTTCGGGTCTTGCAAGGCCCAAGGTGAAGTATTCATTGGACCCAGATCTTCTTTGGGAGTTCTGGGAAAAAGTCAGCTTCTAGGCTCATTCTGCTTGTTGGCAGGATTCAGTGACTTGGGGCTGCAGGACTGGGTTCCGTTTTCCTTGCCTACAGTAGGGTTGATCTCAGCCTCTAGGGGCTGCTTGAAGATGCTCACATATGACCCCCTCCATCTTCAAAGCCAACAAAGGCAAGTTGAATTCCTCTTGTGCTTTGAATGTCTCTGACCAGCTGCAGACAACTCTGCTTTTATAAGGCTCACCTGATGGGGTCAGACTCTCTTGGACAATTTCTGTAACTTCAGAGTCACTGACTTTCTACTTTAGTTCCACCCCTAAAGTCCCTTTGCAGCAGTACCCAGATTCCTGTTTGATTGAATAACCAGGGGCCAGGAATCTTGAGAGCCCAGGTTTAGAATTCTACCTACCTCAGCCTGTAACTTAAAACAATTAAGTCTTGTTTATGATAAACTCATTGCAGCGTGGGGATTGGGAGGATTTCTAACCTGTGGTTTAATTCTTTTGTTGAATAACTCAGCAGATCTTCATTGAACACCCACTGGGGGCCAGCACAGTGCTGAGTTCTGGAAATATAGCAGCCAACAAGCCCCTCCCCTCGTCGCCCAGATAGCATATAGCTAAGGCATCCATGTAAGTCCATTGGGTGAATGGGGAGTCACAGCTCCCATGCCCCGACTCCATCAGTCTGAAGGAATACTTGTCTTCAGTTATATGCCCCACGCCTGAATGTCCATGAGCATGGATCACCCTGATTCTCTAACTGGTGACCCAGGCAAGCTCTGTTTAACTAGGTATCATATCTAGCACCCCTGTTTTAATGTATTGACCAAAGCAAACAGAATTATGAATGAACAGGAGCCTACTAAATTCCTGATCCTGGGAGACAGGTGCTATATTGACAGGGCAACCGGAAGTGCCAGAACATGCCACCAGAGGTGGGCTGGCCCCATAAAGGCAGGGGGAGATGGGAAAACTTCCCAACTGCCGATTTGTGAGAGTCCTGTGGTTTGAGATATCAGGCATGTTCCTCTCATTCCGGAAAGGGGAGCATTTCCTCCTCCATTTGGGGCTTAAAATTCCTGAGGGCTTGAAATGTTACCTGCTGCTAACATGTGATTATGCAAAGTGAAATTGTCTGATCCAATATGCATGGCCTTATGGTTTAATATTCTCATTAGTCCAATTTCATTACTATTTCCTGAGTTCTTTGCAATGGATATTTTAGGAATTTAAGTGGTTTCCTCACCCCTCGCCCTCCTGCCCTTGTCAGCCCACATTCCACCTGCATGTAGCATCTTGCGCAAACCAGAGCTGGATCAGCATACTTTAAAATATAGGTGTGTTTGGCAGTGTCCCTTAAAATGTCACATCCAGGGACAAATAGAATAATTCAGGTGTGATCTAAGAAGTGACTTCCTTCATTGGAGTTAATATCTTTCTTCCACACTCCTCTGAACACTGCCTCCCAAATCTGGGATTCTTTAGAGCAAAAAAATAGACCCCAAGGTGAAGTTGCACCTGACTGAGTGTTATGTTCTCTCTTGATTCCTGGGGAAAGTCACTAGGCCAGGTATGAGGGCACATGCTTATAATCCCAACACTTGGGAGGCTAAAGCAAGAGGATTGTGAGTTCAAGGCCAGCCTGGCCTATATGAGCCTGTCAAAAAGATAGGAAAAAGGAAGGAAGGAAGGAAGGAAGGAAGGAAGGAAAGAAAGAAAGAAAAGAAAGAAAGAAAAGGAAGGAAAAGGAAAGGAAAGGAAAGGAAAAAGTGTTGCCAGGTTCCTGAAGGGTCCTCTTTGACAGCTCCAGCATGGCCAAGGATTGGAAACAGAGCACCAGGGTTTTATTTGCTTAAAGGTGGACTAAACCTATTGGGAGAGTTGATGGCTGATGCTGAGTAGGACTCACAGGCATAAAATTATAAGGAAAAAAAAAATACTGGGGATTTGCAATCCACCCCAAGGTGGGCTCTGAGATTAATAATGATAAGAGCTGATAATTGCTGGGCACTCCCTCTCTGCATGCGTTGTTCTTAGTGTGGGCCTGTATCATCTCATTTAATCCTGACAATAACAACAAGAGATGGGTTCCATTACTACCAGCAGTTTAAGTTGAAGACAGCAAGGTTCATAAGAATTATGCATCTGCAACAGGTAATATAGGTGGCAAAGCGGGGAGAGAATGCAGACATAGGGACCTGGGTTTCTATCAGCTAGGAGTGGTCATCCAGGAGGACGCTGTGGGACAATGCCCATCTCCTTTCCCAATCCAGCCTGCAAGTCTAATGGGAGAGGGAGGAAGATCTTTGAGGTTTTCCCCCCACCCCAATGTTAGCCTTGAGGGGCTGGCTGGGAACAGACAGAGAAATGAGTTCTGGGCCACTCCCAGGAGAGAGTGCTTATGGTTTTATTTGTTTTAATTTTCTTTCCTGATGAAAAATTTGCCATGGTTAGAGAGGCACCAAATAAACAGAACTGTGACTGATGTTTTCCAATTTCCTCAGCAGATTCCACATATTTTTCAGAGTTCCATCAATATTTCAATAGTTTCAACATGGTTTCCCTTGTAGGAAGCTGTGGTGGAGCCACAATCTGCTGCCATCCTCCTCCCACATGGCCAGAGTTGGGCTCTGTCCAGGGCCCTGAGATTGCAGGGATTTTGTTGGAGAGGGAGCAGACAGTATCCAGGCCCTTGGCGCTCAGACCCGTGGCAAAGACACATAGCTGGGACTTTGCTTCTAGACGTTTCCGGCAGCCTCAGAGCAGGGCAGAGTTAAAGCTCTGGAAGGCAGCCTGCAACCCTTATGGATGCATGGGCCAGTGCCCAGCCTTGTGCCCTCAGGTGGGACAACTCAGAGGATGTTCTGCATCATCTTCTGGACTCTCCAGGAGTGCAGTCCATGTGCCCACAGCGTGTGCATGGTGGAGTGCTCTCTGGTTTCCCCAGGTGCATCTCTCTTCTGCCCGCCCTCACTTGGCTTCTGCCCAAACACACTGCTTGCCCACCTTCACTCAGGGGCTGCTCGTGGGGAAGCTCCAGCCTAAGATCCAAGAGAGGGGTCCCACACGATGGGGTTGCCGGAAATCTAGATTAAACAGAAAGGACTGGACACCTAGCTGAGAGCTGTGTCATTAATGTTAGGGAGGGAAGGTTGGGGAGAGAGCTACCCATGGCTGTGGGTGTGGCTCCATGGCAGAGCTCCTGCTTAGCATGCGAGAAGGCCCTGGCTTCCAGCCAGCACTGCAAAAGAAGGGAAAATCCCACCCAGAGACTGCAGCCTGGAGGGGCTCTGATTCACAGAGCCCGATGATGCGAAACTATGTCTCTGCCCTCATCTTGCCATAGGCTCGAGGGCCTGTCTCAGGGATGCTCTGTGCTCTGTCTCCATCTTGCTGAGCCTCTTCACCAGGCTGGGCCACACTTCCCTGAAGCTGCCTGCTGGGACAAAAGAGCCTGGCCTTCCTTGCTCAGATCATGCAGCAAGTGTATGCTGGGAGTACTGAGCTAGAACCCCTGAGCCCCGAGCAGGAGGCTGAGTCTTGCATACGTAGAGTGGAGAAATGGGCAGGTGTGGCAGTGCCCATCCTGGCAGCAGAGATAGATGCATCCTTCGAGAAGGGTCGCCACAGTATTCCTCTGCTCCATTGTGCTCAGAAAAGCATACACAAATCCCCATTCATTCCCTTCTGTGCCAGAACATGAGCTGAGGTCCTCATCCTGACTCAGTTCCACAGTTTGAACACCCCCACCCCTATTCCTTCAATTCCATCCTCTCTCAGCCCTTTCTTTCCTTTCCTAGTTAAAGATCCACCTGGGAAAGGCTCTCAATGCCCAAAATATCAACCCTTGATTTTGATGGAGGCTTGCTAAGTGCAATGCCCTGTGCCAAGGGCTTTAAATCACCATCATATTAAGTTCTCATTAAAGCCCTCTTCAGCTCCACTTTACAGATGAGAAAACAAAAGCAGAGGAGAAGAATGTCACACAGCTAGTGTGGCCCATCTGGAATCTGGCTTCCAAGCTGGCTCCTTCTGATACTTGGGTTCTTAACTAGTCTATTCTTTTTCTTCCTGGAGGTGTGCTGGGTTGTAGGTCTGAGTATCTTCAGTATGTAATAATGCTGATTAGAGCTTGGATTTTTACTGTACCTGACAGTATACAAAGCATTTAAATATACATTATGTAATATAACCTTACTATAAGTCTTTGCTCCCATGTGTCTATCAGCTTGTTATGCTATGGGGGCTTGTGTGTTGCTGAAAGCTATGCCACTGGTATCTCAGATGGTCATTCATGGTGGACAGGTTTCAACTGAACTTCTAAACTAAGACAAGGGAGAAGGACTGGGCAGCCCACTCCAGAAACAATTAGCTACTGAAAACCCTAGAAATAGCAGAGAAGCATTGTCAAATATAGTGCTGGAAAATGAGACCCCCCAGGCTAGAAGGCATTCAAGAAATACTGGGGAAGAGTTGCCTCCTCAAAGCAGAGTTGACCTTAATGATGGAAATGGAGTCAAGCCCTGGGGACCTCCATTTGATGATGTGGCATGACTCAAAATGAGAAGAAACACAGTGGCTTCTGCAGTGGGCTCAAACATAAAAAGATCCTGTGCATGGCACAGTGTTGGGGAGTGTTTCTTTCTGTTGTACATAGGGTTGCTATGAGTCAGACCTGACATGACAGCACCTAACAAACAAACAAATAAGTCTTTGAGCCCTATAAGGGGAGCAGTATTAAGAAGCAGTGCTTAGCTCAGTACTTAAATGATAGGCACTAGTAATAGTATTATCATTCTTCTCTTACAAATGAAAAAACTGAGTCTTGGTATGAGTGACTTGTCAGAGACATCCAGTAAGGGAAGAGCACATCCCGGGAGCACACCCGTAGCTGACCCAGGGGCTCTTTCTCTCTCTCCACCTGGTGAGCATCATAATACATTCCACCAGAGAGTCCTTGGACCCGCTCTCTTCTTCAGAGCCTGGACTGATTTTTCTCTGGAATGCACAAGGCTTTCAAAGAACTATTTATTCTCTATTTTAAGCCCAGCACGGAAATCAGAAACAGGATGTCAAAAAATACATAGGGCTCAGGTTGCAACACTGCTGGAATGCAAAACTAGGAAACTTTCCTTCCTTCTCTTGAGAGGCCATAATAGGATAGTTGGAAATCGACTTGGACTTTTCTGGGGCATGAGAATGAGGAGAGAGCAGCCCAGAGAGAACTCTCTGGGACAACCTTGATTGGAAACCTGGTGCCGTGCCCGGTGATGACATGTGGACTTGGGCCGTTCCTGCCGTCTTGGGCCAGGAAGTCTGAGCAGCCATAGACATCAGGAGGGAAGACAGTGGAGGCTGGGGATTTTATGGCCTCATTTCTCATCTTTAAAATGAGTAGGCTCAATCATACCAGGGAGGTAGTTCTCTCCTGGAGGGGATTTTGTCCTCCAGGGAACAATTTTGTTTATTATAACTAGGGAGTGGGGAGAATGCTAGTGGTCTCTAATGGGTAGAATCCAGAGATGCTGCTAAATATCCTGCAATGCACAGGATAGATTATCCAACCAAACATCTATGATGCCAAGGTTGAGTTACTGGCACCAAGCTATCTTGAACGTTCCTACTGAATTAACCCTCACAGCCAAAGGGGAAACATACACTTTAAGTGTTTTGAGGGTACAAAGGGGACCTTGCTTTGACATGTCTTATTGGAAAACTTCAAAATACTACATTGTACCTCAATCATTCATTCATTCACTTCGCTAACATTTACTGAGAACCTATCCTTTGCCGTACCTGCCCTGGGCTCTTCTGTTTTGCCATAACATTATCTTCTAATTATTCAGTCTTAGCTTCCTATCTGTACCATTGTGGTGAGCCATCCCATCAGCTCTTTCAAGCTAAGCAGGGTTGGGCCTGGTTAGTACTTGGATGGGAGGCTGCCTGGGAGCACCACGTGCTGTAGGCTTGGGAGAAAGACCCGTCAGTGCACTCTCAAAAACAATCAGCCATTGAAAACCCTATGAATAGCGGAGAAGCACAACAATAATGTTTCACCTTTTGTACATAGGGTTGCTATGAGTCAGACAACAACAAGCTTACACATCACTTCTGAGAACCTTCCCCTGGACTATCCTTTCTAAAGCACCTCTCTCTTGACTTGTCATTCTTCACGTCCTGTGCAACTTCTGCCCAGCTGTTCCACAGTCATAATAATTTCAGTTAATTCTCTGTTGCCTCTGGGGTCTGCAGTTTCCATGAGGAGAGGAGTCAGGCTCCCCTCACTATAGCCCAGAGCTACCTCTGTGCTAAGCATTTTGAATACACAGTCTTCATATTAACCCCATTTTACAGGAGAGAATACCGAAGCCCTGTTTATTCATTTATTGGTTGAATGAATGAATAAAATCAACACACACACACACACACACACACACACACACCCAGGAAGATGTGCTGTGTTTATGTTATAGTTCGTCTGTGTCTTATATACTGGCTAATCTCACAGTCGTGAGGGTCATGCCCCTCTGACTGGTTCGGGGAAATAAGCACTCTGCTTGGGATCTGGCAGAGGGCTACTTCTTCTTCACATTGTAGGCTGTTCAATTTTGAATAAAGTCAAGCCTTCATTGTTTAGCTCAATACAAGTCTGTGCCAGGAAAACAAAACAAACCAGGAGAATACTAGGTCTATTTTCTTAAACCATGCCCCCTAGGGCATTGATTCCAAGAAATGTTACCTTTTAAGCAAATGATGATGATGATGACGACGATGACAATGACAATGACAGAGGGTCCCTAGTCAAGTATATGTGAGAAATGCTTTAAATTAAGTTTTTTTGAATTCAGGACTTATCATAGCCTTTCAGTGCTACTATACAGTGTGGCTGCCAGGAGGAATATGTCCTTTTCAATGTGTTCCAAATATATCTGTTCAAGGAAATCGGTTTCTGAGAAGCACACTGAAGGTCTTGAATTCCTCACATATACCCTGAGCAATGTCAGATGGCACAGTAGCTGTGACCCCTGGCCCTACTCTCGTATTCAGAATCTCTACAGTGAGTGTGGGGTGGTGGGCAGCGTGTGACTACCTGGTAGTTGTTGAGGCATCTGTTATTCTTGGCTGTGGACCTAGGGTTTTTGCCGGAGACTCCTGCCAAAGTCTCTTGTCCATGCTTGACTGGACTACATTTCTCACCCCCATCCCTAGGAGCCTCATCCCTGCCAGTGGCCCACACTGGTGGCCAGTCCCCTAGATCCTCCCTTCTAGGCCTTCCACATTCTTTACTCACCTCCCTGCCAAATGCTAGGACCCAGTGAGACATCCCAAAGCCCTAGGGAACAGTGAGCTGTCAGATGGAAGGAATCTTGGCCTCTGAAGGTGGCCTGGCCTCCTGATGGGATGAGGACAGGTAAAGGAAGTCACCGTGCCACTGCTAAAGCCACCGGGACCAGGACAGCTAGCCTGGACTGGCCACAGCAGTCATGTGTGGGAAAGAAATCTGCACCCACCTCCGACGCTGCCCTGTTAGACACAAACAAAGGGATGCACAGACCCCCTCCCCTTCACTTCTCACGTCTCAGACCACAAGGCCACAGCTGACAGTAACAAGTGCCTAATATCAGTAACTAAGCCTGCAGCTGTAGCCCATCAGATCTCTGAAGCTAAGCAGGGTCAGGCCTGGTTAGTACCCGGATGGGAGACCGCCTGGGAACACCAGAAGCTGTAGGTTTGGGAGAAGGACCTGGCAACGCCCTCCCAAAAATCAATCTGCCATTGAAAACCCTATGCACAGCAGAGAAGCACTGACAATAGTGTTTCCCCTGTTGTACAGAGGGTCGCTAAGAGTCGGATACCGACTCGAAGGCACCTAACAACAAACAACAATATCAGTAACTAGGGTTAAGGAAGTCACCTGAGGAAGATCTAACAATGCCCCCGTGGCTGTAGAGCCTTTAATTATGATGATCGATGTCTACAAGGACACCCCTCCCTTTCTTCCTTGAATTTGGTACTAAAACAGGCAGGAAAAAGACCTGGAAACCCATGTGCTGTTGTCACACATAAGCACGAGCTTCCACGGGCCACTCTCCATTTCCCCAGGATGGAGTCTCTTGTGACGTCCATCAGGATGTTGGCACAACTGACAGCTCTTGCTAGCCAGGTGTTGGATCTGTGTGGGACCAGGTCTATGCTGGCTGCTGGCCCTGGGTGACCACACACTGGGGGCTCCTGGAGCCACAGAGCATCCTTGCTTGCTGCCAGCCAGCTCCATGCCCAGCCACAGGCAGAGGCAGAGTCCTTGCAGTGCCCCTGGCAGCCTGTGCGTCTGGGACTTGGCACTGGGGGCACTTCAGGAGGAGGTGGCAGGCAAGGCCAGGCTGGGATCACTCCATCTGTCTCCGGCTTCTGTTTGGCATCCTGGCTGGGCTGTCAGGAGCCCTCTGCAGTCCCTGCCTCTCTCAGCAGCTGCTTGGTAGGAGACAGGGATATTGCTCTCCCTTGGGAGAAATCTTCCCCAGAAAGCCATGGGAGGGAAGGCATTCAGAGTGACTGAGATCAAGAGACAGCAATGCACCTATACCCACCCAGAGCTGGCAGGCATTTGCATCTCCAACCGGAGTCTTGTCTTTATTTTTTCCTCAGTCAGCATATCTCCTCCAGGCTGAGATATAAGCCCACTAAACTCAACGTGAAAATCATAATCCAGCAAGTCATGGCCATTCTTGTCAATTCTTTTAAAGGTTAATCTGCTTTTCTCCTTAGTAATGAAGAGCCTCAAAAATGCAGCCAGGTCTCTCCCGTGTTTTGGTAGATTTGGGCTAATAGGCTATTTTATTTCCATGGTAACAGCTTCCAGTGCTACAAGAAGATAATTTTCCAGACAAAAGATTTGTGGGCCTTATTATTCTGTAGGGCTCTGACTGTGAAGGCTGGGAAAGTGGACTCTAGGGCTGCCCAGGATTGCAAGTTCTTAGGCACCTGTTTGTCTTTGGCTTCCCGTTCTCAGGGCTTGTTAGGGGGACACAGCGTAGGAAATTGGCAGAGACTGAATAGGAAATTGGCAGGGACTGAATGAAGATATTCTTTGAAAGACATTGCCCTAAATTCATTCTCTTATCAGCTGATGAAACTGGAGTGACAGTGGCTTATATTATAGTGATTGTGGCCACAGCGGGAACCTTCACCCCATGGGGCAAGCTAGAGGCTGGCCCTACAATATTTCTCCCATGGAGTGCTCCTGCCTCCCAGGTGCAGGGCAGTTGGGATGTTGGGCACATTCTTGGCAACCACTGGGTACAAGGCTAGTCCCAGGAAAGCCCTTGCTGGAAAGGTGCTTGGAGTTTATTGGTGCTGGAGGGGACAGGTGGATTTCATAGAGACAAGAAACCAGGCAATGGCAATATTTTGTGGTGCAAGTTGCAGCAAGGATGACCTGGGTGCTGGAAGGTAAGGAAAATAAGAGTTCTTTTAGAAAGATTTTGAAAACTGTTTAGGAACAAAAGCTAGTTTAATGTTAACTAATCAACTATTAGAAGTACCATGGTAGGTCCAGGGGGTTCAAACATGGACAAAACCAGATGGACTCTGTATTTATATCTTGATGGTGTAAAGAGACATTAATTAATATTGTAATTCAAGGTTGCAGCTGAGAGCAGTGCTACCAAGGAAAATATTTAATGCAGTGAGAAACAGTGAGGGATGAGAATTTGACCAATAGGACTTTCATGTATGGTTAGGCAGGATGTGCACTGCATTATTGTAGGGAGAGCCAATCCTCTGATAGACACTGTAGATTTGAGTATTTATTATGAGTTTTTCAGAAGTGGATTCCATGCCCTAAACTGCACGAAATTAATTCTATGGCCTTGTGGAACTTCTGACAGGGAGAAAAGTCATTTTCCAATCAGTGACCATCTCCAGGACTTGGGGCATGGGTAGGAGCTCAGTAGGTAGACAGAGAGAAGGAAAAGGTGAGTTGGATACAGGAAACAGCAGGCGCTTCTTGGGGAGTGGCATCCCAGAGGCTAGAAAGAGGCTGGGGCAGCTGGCGCAGGTAGAACGGGGAGAGAGAGTGGGTGCAAGGTATGCCTGGAGAGGACGGCTAGGCCAGGCCATGCAGGGCTGGATCCGAACTTCACTTGCCTCCAGTGGTTCCAGTGATGTTGCCCACCAAGGCCTGGACTGGAGGCGGTGGATGAATGAGAAGCAGCCATGCAAGGGGCCTTTTGTTAGTTACGGGAACAAGGCAGAAAGAAGGGCACAAGGTCAGAGCAGGGGCTGTGAGAATCTGGGCCAGGGTTCACCCACATCAGAGGCCTTTAGACCAACTAAATTCGCATAGCATGCCACTCTCCCTAACTCGTCTCTCTATTATTTCCATCAGAGCCTTTGTTACTATCTGTGGCCCTCTTGCTTAGTTAATTGCTTTCTTGTTTCTGTCTCTGGTCTTCTTTACCTTACTGACTATAAGCCCCATGAGGACAGGACTGGGTAGCTGGCCCCAGCACTGTCTCCCTTGCTGTAGGCACAAAGTAAGTGTTCACTAAGCATGTGTTGAAGGCATGAAAAAAGGACCAGGGACTTGCCATCCCTGAGCTCTGCGCATGACATCAGACAAAGCACAGAGGATACAGGGCTACGTGGCAAAGACCAGCATTCAAATGAGATAAGAAAGAGGAATAAACTCTGTTCAGAAAGAGGAATAAAACTTGACACAAATGAAAGAAGCAAAAATACTTAGAAACAAAACAATCAGAATCAATGACTAATAATGTTTTTTGCTCAAAATATTTTGAAAAGTAAGTTCTCCCTTCACCTGTAGTTAGTATTCTAATAGGTTATCTACCTTCTCATAACCCTCCTTTAGAAGAATTTGTAGAGCCAACACAGGGGAAAGCAGATCTGAGAAATGCAGAGGTAACAATCCTATGCATCATCTGAACAACTACTTCCAGCCATGCCTGAAGCTATTATTTCCTCTGACTTTTTGATTGCATGGGTTACTATGATCTCTATTTTTAAAGCTGGTTTGAGTTGCAAGTTTCTTTCAGATGTAATCAAAAAGTGATCATAGTACTTGGAAAGTATTCAAAAAATGACTTAATGAACAAATGTGATTCCGCAAACATTTATTGACTCTAACCTATGTGACACTGCTTTAAGTACCAAAGAAAGGAACAGAGGGCTACCAGAAGTGACTACCTCCCTTGGAAGCCAAGCATGTGGTCTGACTCTGTAAAACTTGGGTCAACCCACCTGATTAAAGTAGCTGCTTCGAAATATCACTTTCTCAACCTCTGTTGCTCATGGATAGATAGAATGAATACTGTAAAAATGGCTATACTGCCCAAAACTATCTATAGATTTAATGCAGTCCCCATCAAAATTCCAATGACATACTTCACAGAAATAGGAAAAACAACCCTAAAATTCATATGGAAGCACAAAAGACATTGAAGGGCCAAAGCAATCCTGAGGAGGAAGAGCAATGCAAGAGGTATCACAATACCTGACATGGAATTCTACTACAGGACCCTTGTAATAAAAACAGCTTGGCACTGGCACAAAAACAGACATGAAGATCAATGGAATAGAATAGAGGACTTGGAGTTAAACTGATGCAACTACAATCACCTGTTTTTCGACAATAGAGCCAAAAAACATCCATTGGGAAAAGGAAAGCCTTTTCAACAAATGGTGCTGGGAAAACTGGATATCTACATGTAGAAGAGTGAAAGTAGATCCCTATTTCTCACCAGGAACAAAAGTCAATTGAGAATGCATCAAGGATCTTAATGTAAAACCAGAAACTTTGAAACTACTGGAAGAAAATTTAGAGAAAACTCTTCAACATATAGACATAGGTAAGTACTTTCTTGAAAGAACTCCAATAGCCCAGGGAATAGTAGCGAGAATTGATAAATGGGACTACATGAAATTAAAAAGTTTCTGCACAGCAAAGGAAACAATCAATAGAGTAAAGAGAGAGCCAGGGAATAAGAAAATCTTTGCCAACTAAACATCTGACAGGGGATTAATATCTAGGATATATAAATAACTCAAAAGGCTAAACACCAAAAAAATAAGTAATCCAGCCAGTAAATGGGCCATGAACTAAATATACGGTTCACAAAAGAACAACTACAAATGGCCATGTGAAAAAATGTTCAACATCCTTAGCCATCAGGGAAATGCAAATCAAAACTACAGTTAGATTCCATCTCACTTATAGTTGGAATGGCCAGCATCAGCAAAACAACAAATGCTAGTGAGGATGTAAGGAAAAAGGAACCTTTATACGTTACTGATGGGACTATAAACTGGTATAACCATTTTGGAAATCAGAATGGAGTTTTCTCAGAAAACTAAAAATAGAACTACCAGCTATACCATTCTTAGCCATATACCCAAAGGAATCCAAGTCATCATACCATAGAGATGCCTGCACCTCCATGTTCATTGCAATACTGTTTACAATTGCAACAACAGGATCCAGCACAGATGTCCATCAACAGATGAATGGATTTTTAAAATGTGGAATATATACATAATGAAATATTATTCAGCCAAAAGGAAGAATGAAATCATTACATTTGCAGGAAAATGGATGGAATTGGGGGTCATCATTTTAAACAAAATCAGCCAGATTCAAAAGACAAGTACCAAATGTTCTCACTCATATGTGGAAGCTGGATTTATCCTAACATGTGTGTCTTTGTACATGTACACACACGTACACACATGGGAAGGCACAAAGAGATCTATCTGGAGTGGGGAGGGGATTAGTGGGAAGAGGAAGGGAGCAACATGGCAGGTAATGGGAGAGAGAGCAAGAATAAAACACATGATTCAATCATATGATAATCCCATAATGAAACTCATTATATTATATGCTAGTTAAGTAATAATAATAAAAAAAAATATTCCTGAGCAGGGACCAACCTCCTTTATGATTAAATTGGTTTAATTTTTTTTTAATGGAAAGAAAAAAGAAAAAACAGAAAATATCCCTTTATTTCCCCACCTCTCCCTTTTCTTCTCCCACCAGCACACTGATTCCTGCCAGAACTCAGGCCTGGCCCACAGACCCACTAACACCAATGCTCACATTGGCTCCCAAGGCCAAGTGTTTGGTTCTCTCTGGTTATCGGATGCAAACTTTGCCACAGCGGGGATTTGGGCTAGACATTAGGGTCGTATTGTGCTACCAGATGGTGTTTTTGAGGAAGGTTGTCCTACTTTTGCAGTTCTAGAATTTGACAATAAATCTGCCTGGCAGGACTCAGATGTGATTTGGCCTCAAAATCATCTCTTTTAGTCTTTAGTGCTGTGTGTATCTGTCAAGGTCCAACAGGAAACTAGAACCCACTCTTAAGTTTTTGAACAAAGGTTGTGTGATACAAGGATGGGCCTGCACAGATAGGAAGAGGCTGACAATCAAGCAACAGAGTTCTGTGAGGCAATCCAGGGCTGCACAGTAGCAGGAGACCAAAACACTACAAGGCTGGAGAGACAAACTGAGGACATGTGATATCCATGTCCAAGGGCCACAGCCAGCCCTTTGAGGCTGGAGCCATAGTAAGTCTTTGTAGTGGAAGCTTATACCAAGGAAGATAAATAGTCCTGTAAGAGAAGCTACCAGAGACAGTAAGAGGGGAGAAAGATTCTATCTTTGCTCTTCTTTCTGCCTCCCAGCCTTACAACAGAGCCTCACCTGGCCACACACAACCCAGCACCTCCTATTAGCCCCACCCACCCAACATCTCCCATTGGCTACATCTAACCCAACACCTCCCATTGGCCACACTAAACCCAACACTTTCCATTGGCCATACCCACCCCAACATCTCCCATTGATCACACCCATTCCAGCATCTCCCATTGGCCATACTCTGTACCATCCATTAGTCACACCCAACCAGGAGCCACATACCAGGGATCCTGAGAAGCACAGCCTGCAGGAGTCAACCTCTTATGAAACAGAGCACAAGGGATCAGAGAGTAAACAGACCAGGACTGCACATTACTGTCACCCAGAAGCTGCCACCTCTGGGTTCCCACATGCAGTAGTCTCCTTCTCACATGGGAAGAAATTCCTCCTTAGGATCCATCAATGTTGTCACCAAGTCTCTATGAGAAATTGGGATCACGTCCCAAGAGTTAAATACCCTGCTGGTGGGAGTGTGAAATGGCACAATTGCTTTAGAGCACTATTTAACATTTTTGATCAGTTAGATATACATCTAATCTGCTCTTAGGTATTTACTTAAGAGCAATGACAATATTGCACAAAAGAATTATATAAGAATGTTTATGTTGTTGTTGTTAGGTGCCGTCGAGTTGGTATCCGACCCATAACGACCCTCTGTACAACAGGGGAAACACTATTGTCAGTGCTTCTCTGCTGTTCATAGGGTTTTCAACGGCAGATTGATTTTTGGGAGGGGGTTGCCAGGTCCTTCTCCCAAGCCTACAGCTTCTGGTGTTCCCAAGTGGTCTCCCATCCAGGTACTAATCAGGCCCGACCCTGCTTAGCTTCCGAGATCTGACGGGATTGGATGCCACAGGGCTATAGCTGCAGGCAAGAATGTTTATAGCATTTTCATAATAGCCTAAAGTTGGAACCAAGTCAAATGTCCATTCACAGGAGAATGGACAAATAAAATTATGCTAGAGTCATACAATGGAATAATACTCAAAAATAAAAAGAAACACACCACTGCTACACACAACATTAACAAATCGCAAAGATTATAAGAAAGCATGTAGAATCCAAGAAAAGACAAAAATCTCATCTATGGTGATAGACATCAGGTAGGAGTTCCTGCAGTAGGGATGAGGATTGGCTTAGAAGTATGAAAATATAAGTAATCTTTGCTTACAAACTATTTTTATACAAATTATTATCCTACTTTATACCCTCTCCATATTTCATATCCTAGGGGCTCTCTGTTCTCCCTCAAGCTTCCTTATTTCCCTCCACATGGCCTGACATGCTCAGACTTGTGAGGTTTCTTTGTTCTCTCTAAATTCCTTGTCCACTAGAAACCTAAGACCCCTCTCTTCTCCTTCCCACTTCTAGCCCATTAGGTTTAGCCAAGATTGTGAGGTCAAAACCCTAACCAATTGGGTGAGACCTAGTCATAGGGATTGTGTTAGGGGATAAAAAGCTGGACTGACTTCCCACCCATGTGCTTTCTTACTGACTAGACTCTCACCCTGCATCCTTTTTGTAAAGAGAAAATTTACCTTGCAGAGATAAAACTTAAAATCTCTAATTCTACTGTGTCTTTATTATCAACACTGAGCATATCTCCAACAGGAGGGACATTGAGGAACATGCTGCTGTAAAGAAAGTGTTCTGTGTCTCCTTGGGATTTGTGGTTACCCAGGTGTGTGCAATTGGCAGAACTCATTGAGCAGAAAACTTAATATTTGTGCATGTTAATGTGTGTTACTTGAATGTTGTAAAGGACTGCAGTATGCCACTCCAAAATGTGACTGTAGGTGGTCAGAATTGCCTATCCTCTGAAATGCCTCACTGGCACCAAGATTATTTTGAGCTGATTGTTTTAAGAACCAGCAACATAAGAGAAGCTTTGAAAACAAAGTAGAAATTATCTTTCTGTAAAGGAAACTTACATCTGTAAAGGAAATCTCCCTTGGCAGGATGTCTCCCCCCTCATACCAGGAAAAGGATGACTAAATCACCACAGACTCTTATCTATGGAGAAGGCACCAGCTTCACTTCTGCAAAACAGACCTTACTCTTGTTTATCCTGCTTTTCCAGGTCGCATTCCTCTAACTGGTTTCCTCTACAACCTTCTTTCATTGTTTTGGTCAAATATACTACTTAAGTCAGAATTTGAAGACACTTCTTTGAGAGTTATTCCTTTTCCCTAGATGTCTCCTATATGTTAGTTAGCACTACAGGTTAATAGCTTCTGTTTGGTTTTTCTCTTGTGAATCTGTGTTTTGTTTGAGGGGGTTCCAGCTAAGAATTTAGAAGAGTAAAAGGAACATTATTTACTACTCCTACAATGCCAAAAAAGCCATAATAATAAAAAGAAGTATCATTTTCAAGGTAAACGGCAGATTTCATACTTCTCAGTTTGTCCTGAACTGTCAAAAAGGACAGCCTTATTCTGTCTTGGCAGATTTCTTTTTGCACCTTTCCGTGTTGGAGGACATTACCCAGGAGTAGGCAGATGGTACTCAGTGTCTTAGGCTAAGGAACATGACAAAGACCACAGGTAGGATGCAGCCCTAAAGTCCCCACCATCCACATGACTCATGAACATCAGATAAACTCAGTGGAAATGGCTGATGGATGTTTTGCATTAAACTAAGTGGTTGTAAATATTTAATCACATGACTGTTACTTTTAAATATATCATCAGAAAGTGTGCTGTGGTACTCTTCTGGCTTCATCCAGATACCTAACAAAGGATGGATGTTTGTATCACATTACCAGCCTTCTAGGTATCTGCATTTTAGAACAACTGTTAGAAGATCCTTTGCCCATAATAAATATAGGCCCATGATAGGCCATAGGTAATGTGTAGATCCAGAGGAGAATTGGTTCCTCCTCCTTCGGAAGAGATGCATCATACACACATTTACTTTCAAAGAATGAAAGATTGTGCCATATTGTTAGTCACCTAGGTATTATTACCTGTGTAACAGCAGAAAGGTAAAGCTCAGTGTGGCTGCCTAGCCTGAGGAGCTCCCCAAGTTGGGGCCTCCACTCAAGGTTAAGCTGGGTCTTTGGCTTTGTAGCAGAAAAGAATTTTAGGATGAGTGAGAGTGAAGGAAAGTTATAGAGTTTATTAAGTACATGCTTTAGAATATGTGAGGGCACTCAGAGAGAAGCAGACATGGACTTACCAAGAGAGTGAAGGATAAGAAGCCAAAAAGAAGGGCCAGGCACATGTTCCCTCCAGTTTTATTTAACCTAGGGCACAACCCATGTGATTTCAGTCCTGGGCACCCAACTCTGGTTGCCTAGTATGACATGACCCTAGAAAGGGCCCTGTGATAGGCTAAAGAGATGCCAATAAGATCAAAAGAAGTTCCATTGTTTAAATTTTCCTATTGAAGGTATTGCAGAAAATTTTAAATAAAAAATTAAGATGTGTTTGCTTAAACTGTAATTACTAGAACCTAATGTTCCTTGTTTAAAACTTATACATTCCATCGGATAGGTCACCTCTCATCTCCTTGCTTCTTATCTGCCTGTTTCCACCCTGTCATCTGCTTCCTGATTTCTTACAACCACTAAACTCAGTCTATTGACTGTACTGTCTACCCTTACACCACTTCCTGATTTCTTGTATCATGTAGATGTTACCTGCCTATTTCTATGGTAACTAGCCTAACCCACCTACAGATGATCATGTAGGCGTTGCACATGTGGTTTCGGCAGACATCCCCCACCCTATGAACTATATAACCCCAGGAGAACTGGTGTTCGGGGTCAGTCCTGAGAGGACTCCTTTCCATGGGCTGACCTTGTTATGGCAATACATTTTTTTATGTTACCCAAGTCCTGAGTCTCTGGAAGTACTCAGTTTCCCCTTTAGTAAAATGAGACTATAGGGAACATTGTGTAGGTTTAAGAAAAGAATCGTGAGGGAGTTGCCTGGGCATGTCCCAAAGAAGCACAGAACTACAGAGGGGAAAGCAAAACCTCAAAGGTTATATACGTTTTGACCCTAAGCACGGCTTATTGCTATTTTAACATTTTCATTATTTAAAATGTCTCAAAAATAATGTCTCTATGCAGGCATTTCCTCACAGTAGTCTTCTTGGTAGTTGTGTCAAAGTTCTTGATTCTCAGCTGATTAGATTCAAACCAATTCTGGGAGTAGAAGCTCTTTTCCTTTCTACATCCCCCAAATTTCTCTTTCCTTCTATCTTGCCTCAGTATCTATGTTTTGGAATGGCTGTTAGAAGCATCTTTCCCCATACTGCTTATCAGCCTATAATTGTTGTTAGATGCTGTCGAGTCGGGTCCAACTCATAAGGACCCTCATAGGGTTTTCAATTAGTTATGAAATATGTGGTTCCGAAACAGAACCTGTTCATACTACAAGTGTAGTATGGGAAAAGATAGGAGGACAAGAAATGCAATAAGCACTCTGTAGATCTTGCCTCCCCCACATCCACTCATACCTCCCAGTTCCTATTTAAGGTCCCTGTGGTTCTTAGGGAGCCAACCCTCCCCAGCCCACCTGCCAGTTCTAGGTCTTCAGCACAGGACTTGGACTAAGCCAATCACTGCTTCCCATCACCTGCCATCACTATCATGCTGCCACCCTCCAGGGCTCTTTTCGCACCTGGAACCCCTGTAGCCATGTTTGCTTCTGTGAGTGAGTCATGATAAGGACACAGGAGAAAGGAAAGATAAGAAATGAAGCTGAGCTCAGCCAACATGGTGACAGTATATCCGAGGTCATTCCTCTCTCTCAGCTTTTTGGTTATAGGAGCCAAGATACCCTCCATGTTGTATTGGCCAAAGTGAGTTGTGCTTTATTTGATTTGTAGCCAATGCCATCTTAGCTATTGGGTGATGACCAGAAGGCCAGGCTCACTAGGCATCAGGCCGCGGACTGTGAAGAGTGTGACTAGGAATCAGAGGCAGCATCACCAGCAGCAGGAGATGTGTCTATATGTTGCCTGTCATACAGCCTGAGGGAGTTCTCACAATCCTCAGATTTAGCCAGGATCTTGACTTTTACCACAGAAGAGAATTTCAGGAGGAGTCAGTATGAAACAAAGTTGAGGTTCATTAAGAAAAGGACAGTACATACCCCAGGGGTGGGTGCATGTTTCTCAAGAGACAGATGCCTTAAGTGTCTTAACAATAGTTATAGATATGATTTTGTGGCTTTTGAAATTACATTATTCAAAGGATAGAACGTAATATCTAAGTTTAAAAGATTAAGTAAAAATTTCTTGCTATAGTTATTTTTATCTAAATAATTTTTCTTTCAAAAATGAGATTATAAGGTGGTTTATAAGGTCATTGCACAGATTTGCAGATAAGAATTGCTGATAAGAGAAAACAGGTCAAAGAGGTCAAAGGTGCTCTTACTACACATAGGTCACAGGAGGACAAGACATATGATATGTTTTGACTATAAACATCATTCATAATCTTGTTTGTGAGTTTTTCTCAGAAAAGCTCAGGTTTACAGATGAGAAAGGAGTGCTGATAAGGTTAAACTCAAAGGTCACGTATGTTTTGGCGTTAAGCACAGGTTGTTAGCCGTTTTAACACTTACTAGAGATGCCTCTCAGAAAAGGGAGTGTTGTTTTTATGCAGGCAGCCTTCACAGCAGTTTTAGGTATTTATGTCAAAATTCTTGATTCAGCCAGTGAGAGACTTAAACCGGAGCTACGAGAGTGATGCACTCTTTTTCTTTCTCGTTTTCTCTTAATTTTCCCTTCCTGTCCTACTGTTTTGTTTTGTTTTGTTTTTCCATACTTGGGGGTTGAACCCAGGGCCTCATGCATGATTTTCAAGCACTCTACCACTGAGCTGCACCCCAGCACATTTTAAAAATTTTTGATCTAGAGACAGAGTCTTGCTAAGTTATATAGGCTGACTATGGCTTCAAATCTGTGATCCTCCTGCCTCCGCCTCCTGAATCACTGGGATTACAGGCCTGAGCCACCATGCCTGGCTGTTCCTGTCCTAATTTAGCATGAATTCTGCTGGGTCACCATTGATCCCGGGCATGTCATTTGACTTGGTAGGCTCTTCTGTTTGCTCCTCTGCATAATGAGGCATCTATATAAGCTGAGTCTCATAGGTTCTTTTGCATTATTAGCACTGAAAATGATCATAATCATAATACATAGTAATTTATCAGGTTCTTACCATATACCTAGTGTTGTGCTTATTGTTTTGGATCCATAATTTCATTTGATTCCCCAATCACTCAGGGTTTGATCAGGAAAGCAGAAGCCCAGTGAATGTTACAGAGTAAGAGATTTGGTTTGGGAAGCCCTTACATGTGGTGGGAGAAGCTCAGAAGCAAAGGTCTAAAATGGGGAAGTAGAGGATCAGGGTAAAGTCACCATCCAGTCCTGAAGCACAGGGTAAGCGGGGAAGGGGTAAGGAGTAGGGGGCATTTACATGGGGCTCCAGGAGACTGGCACATGCTGCCACTGCCATGGAGCAGAGGAGAGCCTGGTGAAGCGGCCTCCAGAAGCCTGTTGTCACAGAGGCTGGCTGGAGTCTGGGGTGCTGGGAGTAAGAAGGGCTGGCAGTCAGGAAGCAGATCTGGAAGTGGGGTGGCAAAAGTGGAGACAAGCTGGAACCTACAGGTACCTCCACATCTGTCCCTTGGTGCATCCAGGCACAGTGACCTTCAGAGATTAATGGCTGCACCTTCACTCCTGCCTTTTGGGTTTCACACACACAAAAAAGTTGTTTTTTGGCCAATTCAATGAAGACACGTGAAGGGAAGAGGAGTTGGATGAATGTAGTTGAGGCTTAGCCATGTGTTGGCAGTCCAAACCAACACATCCTCTGAAATATCCCCCAAAGTTTAGAGAAACTAAACAACTAGTCCAAAGTTATTCATCTGACTGGTACTAGAACCAGTACCAAGACCCAGGACTTCTTACTTCCACTTAGTCCATTTTCTGTTGTATTAGATCACTCACTACCCAAACTTAGTGGTTTCTAATATGAAATGTGCTTGATTTCATTCATTGCTCTTTTCTCTTGTCTCCTTCCTCCTCACTGATCAGTGTCTTGCTCCTTCCACTTCACTGTCCTTGGCTCTTTGGTTCCTTAGGATCATGGCCTCATAACCACAAGATGTCTGCTACAGTACCTGGTAACACATGGGACCCAACAGCAGCCAGCAGAAGGAAAGCCCTCTTCTCTCAGGACTCTTGTCATTGGTTAGGAGTCCCCTTCCCAGAAGCCCCTGTCCCTAGGAACTGGGCCACATGCTTATGCCCTAGCAGCACTGACTCTGGGAAACTCAGATATATCCATCATCTTCAGTCCCTTCCTGGGAAAGTGGATGGGATCTGTGGGGCAGGCATCCCATGGGTCTGCCTTTCCCTACCAGTGCCACCTTTGTCACCCAAGCTTCAGTCATCAAGGCTAAATACTTTTGTCTGTGCAGGGTTGAGATCATGAGCAGTGAAATGGCTTTTCTACTGAGGACACCCTACAACCGTCCCCATCGACATCACTATGTGAAGGCCTTGAAAGCAAACAGGCCACACAGTGCCTTACCCTCCAGGAAAGGGGCATCAGAACCACACCAGCCACATAGATTGGTTCTTCTCAACGATTTTTTTTTTTTAAATCAGCTCCCTAAAGAGCCTTTTAAAATATTTTTTGATGATACCCCTCCATGAAATGTTAAAATCTCACGCGGGCGTGCACGCACCCCCCCCCCCCACACACATTTGTGTACTATATATATATATATATATATATATGTGTGCTTTAGACATTAAAAATTGTGATTTTTATGCTCTCTCTGCAAAGAACAGTTTTTTCCTCCTCTGAGAAAGCATGACCCATGCCACCTGGAGCTTTTTCAGACAAGTAGCCAGATTTTTGAGTGATGTAAATATTAGTATGTGTCCAATCACAACGTGTCAACGCAGCCCTGAGAAATTACATAGCTACTTAATAAACAGAGATGTGGAGTTTGTTATTGTTAGGTGCCATTGATTTGGGTCCAACTCATAGCGACCCTGTGTACAACAGAAGGAAACACTCCCCGACTCTGTGCCAGGTACACAATCTTTTTTATGTTTAAGCCCATCGTTGTAGACACTGTATCAATCCATCCATTTAAGGGTCTTCCTTCTTTTCATTGACCTGCCACTCTCCCAGATATAATGTCCTTCTCCAGAGATAGGTCCCTCCTGACAACATGTCCAAAATATATCAGGGGCAGTCTAGCCGTTCTTGCTTCCCAGGAGCACTCTGGTTGCGTTTCTTCTAGGACAGATCTGTTGGTTCTTTTGGCAGCCCATGGTATATTCAATATTCATCTCCAGCACCATAATTCAAAAGCATCAATTCTTCTCCTATTTCCCTTATTCAATGTCCAGTTTTCACAATCATATGATGCAACTAAAAATACCATGGCATGAGTGGAGTAGGAGATGAATATTTGCCTCCATTTCAGGCTATCAAAAACCTTGTGATTTCTTTTGGTGATGGGGGTCAAATCCAGGGCCTCAAGCACACTGAGCCCATGCTGTGCCACTGAGCTGGAGCCCTGGTCTCATACCAAAACCTTGACTCATGCACGTAGTTCACCAATCTCCACATGTAGGGCTAATGATAAGATATAACTAAAAGCTAGAGAAAGGGATCCAGGCAACATGAAGGAAACAGAATTCAGCTGCAAGAGAAAGCATATTGATGAGCTGGGACTGGTTGGTTGTAAATAATGGAAAGAAACTTGAGCTAGTTTAAATGTCAGGCAAGGCAGCGAGAGGGGATTTTACCAATGTGATGCAGTACATAGCTTCTTAAGGCTGCCATAATGAAGTACCATGCACTGGGTGGCTTCAACAACAGAAAGTTACTGTTGCACAGTGCTGGAGGCTGGAAGTGTGAGATCGAGGTGTGGGCTGGGTGGATTTCCTCTGAGGCCTCTCTTCCTGGCTTGTAGACAGTGGTCTCCTCACTGCACCCTCACCTGGCCTCTCTGTGAACACACACAATCTCTCTATTTGTAAGTCTCCAGTCTTACTGGGTCAGGACCCACCCTAATGACCTTATTTTAACTTAATTACATGTTTAAGACTGTCTCTCAACACAGTCACATTCTGAAGTGCTGGGACTTCAGTATGAATAGGGGAGAAGGACAGAGTTCTGGAGGTGCTGCATGGGCTCCCTTAACAGGATGAGCAGACACGTCTTAAAGGGGCAGATTCCAGGGCTGTTCCAAGTGACATTTCAGATTTTTCCTTTTAGAGCAGGAATTTCAAACCCTACTGCTCCCCAGCATGAGATAGGATAAATGGAAGGAGTAAGAAACCGTGGCCTGGGAGGGACTGTGGGGAACTAGACAGCCTGTGCCCTGGCTGAAGAGGATGCTGTTCAACCCCAGGTGATGCTCCTTCTAGGAACCCAGGCCCAATTTTGTTAGATCAACCAGTTTTCTATGAGAACAAAATGAAGCATGTGTGCCAGCTTGCTCTGTCCAGTTTGTGGTTCCTTCTTGAGGGCTATAGGAAAGGAAAGATTTCCCCTCAACCTCCTAGATTCCACAGCTAGGTGTATGAAGTTCACTGACTATAGGAAGATTCACAAATTTACTATACAACTTTATTACTCTTTAATATTACAAACACAAGTACATCACAGGCAATAAGATGAATACCTCAAAAAAAAAATGATGAGATTGGGAACTTATATGGCATCTTAACAGAGGAAAGGGAGAGGGATGTGGGCCACTTAGAAGAGAGGTGATTTTTAGGAAAGATGAAGAAACCCTTAGAAAAATACCATAATTTGGGACAAAGTTTGTCTGGGGATGGTGTCAACTTTTAGTTTCTTGTCAGGCTTCCCTGGTGGGTGAAATGCCCAGGGAAAGGACTTAGGACAACTGACTTCCTTTGTTGTTGTTGTTGGGTGCCATCGAGTTGGTATCCGACTCATAGCGACCCTCATAGGGTTTTCAATGGCTGACTGTTTCGGGATTACCTTGGGAGTGGATTGCCAGGTCCTTCTCCCATGACTTCCTTTAGATAGATCTAAATTTAGGCAGATAAGCTTGTTCAGAGAAAGCTCTTCTTTACATAGGCTGTTTCTCAAGCACCTCCAGCTCAAAACAATCAATACACTAAAGTTGCATGTTTTAAGGATGATGTCACCTGAATTCCATCAGAGCTTTGCTGCCCTGGGACTCTGCTGCCTTCTCTATGGCTCCATTCTGAGGGGAGGGCTGTGATTGGCCTAACTAGGGCCCCGAGAGAGGGATGAGTCAATGAAAACAGGACTCCTGAGTGGGTAGACAGACAGAGAAACTCCCTGGAGGGGGTCAAGGTAAAGCTATTTATCACTTTTCAGTGTCAATGGGACTTGGATCGCCCAGGGAAAGCAACTTTCCACAGCTTCTGGAAAAGACAGAATAAGAAAAAATAGGCTTAAGCTGAGACAAAAGGAATTTTAATCAGACATTTGGAGAAGCTTCCAGAAGGAGTTTTTCCACTCTGAGACTCAATTGTGGGGTATCAAGTCCTATCAGATTAAGTCAAAACACACCTGGCATTTGGGGTGACCTTGTCAGCCAGCCACCTTGTCTCTACTCCCTCTTTCCAGCCCTCCAATCCCAGTGCATGTACTGTGCATTCACTGGCCTCACCCAGAATAGCTAGAGAATTTCTTATCTCACCAGTTGTGGATCAAAGTTTTATTTGAGTCCAGGGGATAATCCCATACCCACTCCTATTGCCTCCCTGTTGAACCACCAGAAGTTTCAGCAGACCTTCAGAAGTTGTTGCTTCTATATTTAGATTATGTCTTCATTTGAGAGAGAAAAAATATCTCTAATGGGCAATTGGCACCAATGGGAAACTGGCATTGTCACCTGTTATTAAGACAGAGGATGGTAAAGGGTGATGATAAATTCCATGCATAATTAGTTATTAAGAAACAGGTTGGCACTGTTCTTCATTTGCTCTAACATGCCTTCTCCCCACCCCCATCTATTAACTTGTGGCTATTTGAAGGTTATTTATGCAAATAAGAGCCCTGAGATATCAGTGGGGAGGCAGCTGTTTGGGGAAACAAATTAAATCACATCCACTAAAGTATTTTGCTGTTTAAATCCCTTCTAAAGATATCATAGGGCCCATGAGGGCTCTCCCGTGCTTAGTCAATCAACACAGCCAGGGCTCCAGAACATTCATGCCATTGGTAGTTCTGTCTAAAATTCAGAGCGCAGCAGCTACAGAAAGGGAAATTATAACCTCAGAAATGTCCCAGCTGCTGAAACTCTGTGTGGACCTGTTTCTGATGACTTTTATTTCCTTTTTTATTTTACAATTCATTCCTATAATGCTTTTTACATTCAACACAGCAGGCAGGGTGTTTTCTGACCTTTCATTCATTGGAATACCTTTATGGGATGCCTGTCATGTGCTAGGAATGTTTCTAAGCAAGCCAAGACTTCAGTGGTGAACAAGTCAGACAAGGGTCTTGTTTTTGCAGATTTTATGTTGCAGTGGTGAGAGGAGAGGCAGGAAAATATGTAAAAATAAATAAAATAAATAAATAAATAAATGAGCAGGCTCATGGACAATGAGGTATGGACTGGCCAAAGAAACTACTTCAGAGAGGAGACCTAAATGACAAAAAGGAGCCAGCTTCAGGATCAGGGAGATGCAGGTTGTAGACCAGTAGCTCCCAACTGAGGCACTTCTGCCCCTAGGCCCCCAGCCCCAGGACACTTGGCAATTCTTGGAGATACTTTTGGTTGTCAAAACTAGGGACAAGGAGGGGCTGCTAATGGCATTTAATGAACAGAGGCCATGGATGCTGGTAAGCACCCTAAAATGCACAGGACGCAGGAGAGTCTCCACAACACAGAATTATTGAGCCCCAACTGTCAACAAGGTTGAAAAATTTTGTACAACACAAAGAAACTTAAAAAGAGGGAATAGCAAGAGAACAGCAGGCATTGGATTGAAAAGCAAAAAGAACAGGCTCTGAGTATATTAATCAGCTCTTGTTGCAATAGTGCTACAACACTATCGTGAAATTCAGTGGCTTAGACCTAGTGTTTATTTTTGGTTCTCATAGCTCTGGGGTCTTCTGGGCTGGCTCTGCAGCTTGGCTAGGCTTGGCCTCAGACCCTGGGTTGGGTTAAAAATCTGCTACATATCCCCTCTCACTCTCCTTGGGCAGTTACCTGGGACACATCCTTCTCCTAGTAGGTCCTAGAAGTACAAAGGACCAAAATAAAGCACACAGCACATCCACATTTTATGCCTATGTCATGACCATTAACATGCCATTGGCCAAAGGAAGGCTGATGACCATGTTCCAAGTCCAGGTACAGAAAGTCTGCTTTACCATGTAAAGCCTGACAGAGCTATTCTGGAAGATTAAGAATGAAGTGTCATGATCCACTCAGTCACTGGATGTGGCAGGGAGGGAGATGAGAATGGAGAAACAGGCCAGTACAAAATCAGGGAGATATGGACTGTGGGTTTGTTGTAAATACACTGGAAACTCATTGAGTGGGTAAATCTAAAGAGCTGCACACCATCAAATTACATTTCACAATTATAAATAGCTGTTTTGTGAAAAGTATATTGTGAGAAGCAAAAGGAAGACTGGGAGACCAGTTAGGGCCCCATTTCAGGAGTCCAGGTAAGAATCAAGAGTGTCCTAGACCAGGATGAGAGCAATGGAGGTTAATGGAAATGCATAGATTCTGCATATATTTCACACATAGAATCGTCCAGCATGCTGGTAGATTTGGTATCCAAGGAAGAAAAAAAAATCAAGGATTCAAAGTATTGTTTGGATGTCCTCACAAAACTCATGTTGAAATTTAATCCCCATGGTGAGCCATTTAGATGTGGACCTTGTGGGATATTTCACAGGTGATTAGATTATGGGGGCCTTGCCCTCATGAGTGGACTAACCCATTCCTGAATTAATGGCTCAATGGATTCGTGAGTTATTTTCAGAGTGGATCTGTTATAAAAAGCCAGTTTGGCTCTGTCTCTTATATGCATCCTTCTTGCCACATGACAATGTGTGCTATTTCGGGACTGTGCAGGAAGTCCCTACCAGCAACAAGGCCCTTACCATTGTGGCCCCTCAACCTTGGACCTCCAGTCTCCAGACCTGTGAGCTGAAAACCTTTGCTCTTTATCATTTACCCAATCTATAGTATTCACTTATAGCAACAGAAAGCAGACTTAAACAGTTGACTGGCTTTCATTGCACAAGATGAGAAGTGGTACCATTTTCTGAGATAGACAATGAGGGGATGGACACATTTGGGGAAGAGTCAGTCTATCTCATTTAATTGTGTCAATAACCCCATCTAGAGGTACTTTTACTATTCGCTTTCCCCAGAGGAGGAAACAGGGACTCAGAAAAGTAGAGTACTTTGTCCTAGACTACAAGGTGGGTCAGTGGTTGAACCAGAATTTGAATCCAGTTAAGTCTATGCAGGCTACACAATTGCATATTTACCACTTCCCTCCCCCAATGGGAAGACTACTTGGCTGAGAAGCTTGTCTGCTTTTGAATACACTTTTCCCACGTGGTACATTCTAGAATTAGTCTTTTATGTGTTAGGATGGTTGGATGCAGGTGCTAGATTGAAAGCAGGGAAACCAGTACTCACATCCCAGCTCATCTGCTAACAAGCTTCCATATAAAACTTCCTAGAAGAAAAAGAAAGAGCAACTCCTTTCCACGATCCTAAGAGATGCGGCCCTTGCTTCCTCTACTACCACATCAACTCCGTCTTCTCACCCTCACCTTCTTCCAGACCCAAAGACTCCTCCCAGTTTCCAGGACAGAGCCGGTTCTCTCTCACCCAGGGTTGCTGGGCCAGCTGCTCCCTCCCTTGGTTCCACAGGCACAGCTCTTCAGCATCACTTCACTCTGTCCCTGGCATTTAGCTTTGTAAGTGTTTGAGGAAGGTTCCTTCCCCTTCTGCTTCCCTTGCCAGAAGCTTGAGGAAGCTTATGGTTTGAATCTGAGATGTCGTCCATAGGCTTACACGTTAAATCTTGGGCTCCAGTTGGTGGCGCTATTTTGAGAGGTGGTAGAAACTTTAGGAGGTGGAGCTTAGCTGGAGGAAGTGGGTCACTGGGGATGGGCCATTGAAGGCTATATCTGGTCCCTCTCTCTGTTTGCTGTCCACCATGAGGTGAGGGGACTTGCCATGTGCTCCTGCTGCCATCGTGTTCTGCCTCACCACCCTTGTCCAGAATCAGTGGAATCAAGGACTGTGGACTGGACCCTCTGAAACCATGAGCCAAAATAAAGAATTCCTCCCTTAAGTTGTTCTGTCAGATATTTTGGTCACAACTATGGGAAGCAAAATAACAATGGATTCTTTTCTCTCTCATTCTCTCTCTCTCTTTTTTTTTAAACTTTTTCTTCCTTTCTCCTATTACCCTTTCTTCTTGCCCCCTTCCCCTTCTCTTTAGTCCATTATTTTTCCCTACAAAGACCCCTTCTACTTCATGACCTATGTATTTTATTATTGAATACATATTGAAATCTAATATCCACATATGAGAGAAAACGTGATATTCATCTTTCTAGGTGGATTCTTTTCTTGGTGAGGGCAATAAGCATAAGCAGAAGATAATGTAAAAAGGTTTATTGCCTGCAGTAGGTAAGAAGAACACTTAAATTATTCCAAAAGCAGTGCCTTCCTCAAACAAAAGAAGAGTGGGAATTTTATTTAGGGAGCCTATACATATTTATATGGAACATCACTTTGGAGCACACACATTTCCAAGCATGCTCAATTTAAGATATCAGTTGCTGACCAGGCTCAGTTCAAGGTCATAGCTCAAGAAGGAAAGATGGTAGACACATACCTGGACATGTTTAGCTCTAGGTCATGGAGCACATGCTTGAGAAGTTGAAATGGTGGACAGGAATACTTCTGGACATGTTCAGTTTCTTTTTCCCAAAAAGGCTTTAGCTGAAAACAAAAGAGAGGACACTTTGAAGGGCATTAATATAGGAATTTTCTCCTAAGACCACCTACCTCATTTATCTGGTGGCAAAAGTGATTTTTCTTTCATAATCATTGGAGAACATGTGTTCTGGTCCACGTTTTGCTGGTATAGCAGATTGCCTGAGACTAGGTAAATTTATAAAAAACAAATTTGTTTGACTCATGGTTCTGGAAGCTGGGAGGTCTAAGAGCACAGCACTAGCATCTGGTGTGAGCCTATTTGCTGTGTTATCCTATGGGGGAAGTGGAAAGCAAGAGGCAATGTGAGCAAGCCAGTAAGAGAGAGCTGAACTTACTTTTACAGCAAATCCACTCTCTTTATCACTAGCCTTCTACCATGGCCATGATATTAATCCATTCCTAAGGGCCAAGTCCTCATGACCTAATCACCTCTTATCAAGCATCACCTCCAAACAAGGTTGTATTGGGGATGAAATTTCTGGCACATGAACTTTGGAGGACACATTTAAACCATAACAACCTGGTAGGGCTCCTGGCAGGCCTTCTGGATATAAATTCACCAAAGTTGGGGGGGCCTCCATTAAGATGAGCCAGCCCCCCTTAGGATCTTTAATTCTCTTCTAGTTTGCACTGAGGTCCAACAATTTCTCCTCAGCAGTTGGCAGTGTTCCTCTGATGCTGGCTCTGTCCACTAGCTTCTCTCGGGAAGCTGTGATTCTCTGTACCCACCTATGTGTGTCTCCAGTATTCAGGGCAGCAGTTTGCCTGGTGATCACAACTCAGTGATGGATGTAAGAAGAGTTGTTGATTTCTTGTTTGTTCAGCCTTTTTCTTGGCATGTGGAAGACTTCCAAGTTCTTTACATGTTGGACAAGAAGTCAACTAAAATTTTTATTATGCTTTTTCTGCCTTCTCCACTGGCCAGAGACTCTTCATTTATTCACCGTGCTTCCCCAAGATCCTACAGCTTAGCCTTACGTGTGGAATGGGCTTAGGATGCTGGTCCCATGAGCAAGTGTGAGAACTTGGATTCTTCACTTCATGTAATGTTCCTTAGATAGGAATGAAGTACATAATCTCTCAAAGATCATTTCAAGTCCATAAATTTTGTGACAATGAAGCACAGAGGTATTTCCTTGGGAGGTATGACCTGAAGGATAATTCACCAAGCCATGAAGGCTCTTAATGTAAATGAAATGGTTTGATTTGTCAGCCAATCTGCTGATGGAGTATACCAGGGGACTTCAGCTACTAAGTGAGGGGGTCCCCAGATCCTAGAGGCTAAGAAATGCAGAGGGGACTAGACAGTCTTCTTAATATTTCCAGCAGCTGCTTAGAAATTATGTGTTTCCCTATTATTAGGAACATGGACTCAATAATGTAATTTATTAATTTATTGAAATGTGAGAATGAATTAGTTACTACTGAATGCATGCTGTTTTGTTTGGATGACATACTATTCCAAAACAGAAAACATGGCATTATTAAGAGGAAGAAAATTAGCCAACTTCTTAGTGATGTAAAAGAGAAGATAGGAAACTCATAAGGTGATATTTTGGGTTCCTTGAGCTTTAATCTCCTACAACCCTCCCCACCAAGTTAGAACCTATTTAACAGTCTTCTGAGCTCTTTTTGTCCCCTTTTACCCCCTCCCCCAGAGTGGACACCTGGAGAGTTGACCTGCTCACAGTTTCTTCAGCATTGACTTGGTGACAGCATCCTTCTTAACCCTATGGAAACCATCCCTTCTGCTCTTCCACACTTAACGATTCCATGGAATTAGCTCCGTCTTTTTTAGCAACCTGGTGAGGAGGTAGCTTGCCCTGGTCAGTGGCTACATTTCAAACCAGGAATGGGAACTTGGCTTGCCCTGAACAGTGAACATCAGGGGCAGGATTTTAAATGGAAGTATTTAGAAGGAAACTGAGTGCACTGAGCCATACATGGCAGGCTACAAATCTGCAGCTGTTTTGCAACTTTCTTACCATCACAGAACCAGGGTGTGTTCCATTGGGTCCCCTGAGGAGACTATGAGGCAAGAATTTGTGTGCAGCTGTCTTACTTAGGAGATAATCCCAGCAAGCCTGTGTAGGAGGATAGAAAGAGAAAGAAGCAAAGCAGGTGCACAAAGGAGCAAGTTGTGGGCAGCTGAAACATCTTCCCAATAGAGACATGCAGAGAAAAGCATAGAGCATGAGCAGAGTTGTTCCAGCCAAAGATAGTAACTCATTTTGGAATCTGCTGGCTCTGTCTGTCATTCATGGAGGGCTGCCCCTGCACCATCAATGCCATGGCACTTTTGCCTCCTGCCAGACTGAGCCAGCTCCTTTAGCAGGACAAAACCGTAGGTGAGAATTATAGGACCTGTTGTATATCCCCAGAATGTTGTGCAAAGCATGCAGTTAGATGCTGCTTTGGCAACTGTCCCTGAGGACAGAGCAGCACAGAGAGAGCAAGACAGGAGATGGAGAGGGACAGAGTCCTGATCCTCTGCCTGGCCCCTGCATCTGGCCTTGTCTTAACCAGCTAGCTCTGTCCCTGGAGTTGGCTTTCTCTGGATAGATGTCTGTGCTCCCTATACAAGACAATTTGAGGCTGGTCTCTGTCCCTTGTCATGGAAAGACTGTGAAGGGTACATAGCTCTTTATCTCAACTTAGAAATACATAAACACTGGTCTCCCATAGAGGGGATAATCTACAATGAGTTGACTTTTGAGTCCTCCATAGCTTCCATCACAAGGTTTTTACAGTTTTCAGGAGATAGTTTTAAAATGATTCAATGAGTCCTGAAAAGATCCATCAAAACCTAATGCAAATGTTATGACAGGAGCCCATCTGAGGCTCATGGCAGTGGGCACGTGGCATAGAGAAAAGGCAGCTGAAGCTGATTTCTGATGTTGGCACTCTATGGCAGGTCCCACTGAGACTTACAAGTGTCCCTTCTCACTACCCAGAAATTGAGAGTGTCCCTGGTTCTGGTCTCTTTTCTTTCCTTTTTTTTAAAATTTTTTTCAAATCTTCATTTTCCAGCACTTATTTGCTCTATACCATAGTTTCCAATACATTATTTTTCCTTAATTTGACCTGAATTTGTGACTTACTCTCTCTCACACTCCACCCCAGAACCCCAGCCAGCACACAAATGCATGACAAGATGTCCCCACACAAACGAGTGTGGTGTCCCCTCTCCTCAATCCCAGAATCTGTCTCTGGTGGCAGCACTAGGGAGATTGTGTCATCAAGTCTGCTTCCCTCTAAGAGGCTGACTTTAACAGATTAGAAATGTTCCCAGCACAGCCCACGCATCAGCTAATAAATGATTCTATATCTATCATGAATGAATTTTCAAGTCTTCCATTCCTGGGCTGTGTACCTACTCACGAAGTACATTTCCAGGCGATCCTGTCTGAATTACATGGTTAATTGCCTCATATTTTCAGCTCCTGTTACAGGCCTTCTGAGTTAGAATGAGAGAGAGAGAAATACCATGTATCACTTCCTACACAGGGGACAAATTCACTGATAGAGCACAGCCTGTGGAAAGTCACTTCATCACATGTCTTAATGGTGAATGCTAATCTGTTTCTAGCTTCCAAATATAACCACATTAAAGAGAACCAAGGGGCTGGGATTTAGCTCAGCTAGTAGAGCACTTCTCTGCGGTCTCTGAGTTCCTAGGTTCGATTCCCAGCACCACAAAAATGGGAGAAGGATGTGGCAATCCACTCCTGAGGCAATCCCAAAACAATCAGCCATTGAAAACCCCAAGGATTGCTATGTGTCAGATTCAACTCGACAGCATCTAACAACAACAAAGAGAACCAAAAGATACAGATAAGGATAGAAAAGTTAGCCAAGTAAGCCATATGTTTTAGCTTCTGATTCATTCATTCATTTGTTCCTCCAAATGTGGACATGTGCAAGGCTCTATGATAGGCAAGGTAGTTGTTGTTGTTGTTAGGTGCTGTTGAATTGGTATCCAACTCATAGTGACCCTACATACAATAGGCAAAACACTATTGTCAGTGCCTCTCTGCTGTTCATAGGGTTTTCAATGGTGGATTGATGTTTGGGAGTGGGTTGCCGGGTCCTTCTCCCAAGCCTACAGTATCTGGTGTTCCCAGGCTGTCTCCCATCAAAGTATTAACCAGGCCCAACCCTGCTTAGCTTCCCAGATCTGACGGGATTGGATTCCACAGGGTTACAACTGCAGGCACAGGCAAGGTTAGAGAGGAAGGCAAATGCAGAGAAGTGCCCTCAAGTTCCATTCTAGCTAAAGTGCCATATATATATATATATGTATATGTGTATATATATATATATATATATGTATATATATATATATATCTCCACTAAAAACCTAAGAAAGAGGCTGGGGATGTAGCTCAGTGGTAGAACTCTTGTCTGTCATCTAGCATGCATGAAGTGCTAGATTTGATCCCCAACACTGGGGAGTGGGGGGAAAGCCAAGTAATAAAGTGAAAATAGAAAGCAGGAAAGATAAATATCGACTGAAGGTTTAGGTAATAAATCTTATGGAGTCCACAGAAAAGCAAGCTCAGGCTCGTAGAAGGTGAGATTCATAGAGTTGTTTCCAAAGGCATGATCTGTATCAATCTTAAAGGAGGGGTGGTTGAGGCAGAGGGTGACATCCCTCCATGATTATGAGATGTCACAAGGAAAGTTGGGTCAGTACACATTAACAGTCTTATTTGAAAGTGGAACACCCCAGAATAATTGTGTAGTTGACAGCTGGAACTGGACATTGGACTGAGGATCAGCTAGAAACTTGCATTTAGGGGTAAAATTCCTGCAAAGAGTTGTCTTGAGTAGTCATGTTGGAAACCACATTTGTTGGTGCCATCAAATTGGGTCTGACTCATAGTGACCATCCCAGGGTTTTTGATGGCTGATTGTTTTGGGATTGTTTTGGCAGTAGGCTGCCACATCCTTCTCCCATTTTTGCAGTGCTGGGGATCGAACCCATGACCTCAGAGAGCACAGAGCAGCACTCTACCAATTGAGCTAAACCCCAGCCCCCACTGACATTTATGGACTACTTACTTAGTGATAATAAGTCTTGTATTAAGTACTCCTACTTTGAAAAGTAAGCCCAAAACCCAGCAGTTTCAGACACAGTGAACATTTCCGATTTTACAGTTCCAACAGACAGGAAATCAGGTGCAGCTGGCTGAGTGATTCTGTCTCAGGGTCTCTCATGAGGTTGTAGCCAAGTTTTCAGCCATCTCGGGTACAGTCATCTGAAGGCATAGCTGGGGCTGGAGGACTTGTGTCTAGAGAGCACATTCTGATGGCTGGTTGTCTATGGACAGGAGGCTTTCCTTCTCCACAGAGCTGCCTGAGTGTTCTCAGAGCATGGTGGCTGGTTTCGCCCAGGGCCTGTGACCCAAGAAAGAGCTGGGCTAAAACTGTGATGTCATTTATGACCTAGCCTTGGAAGTTGCATTCTTAACATCTCTGAACTATGCTTGTTTTTACCCAGGTCACTCCTGTTGGGTATGGGAGCAGGAGGCAGCAAGCATGTTGGAGACTGACACCAGGAGCTCCTTGCAGATGTGACCTCTTTGGAACATCTGTTGTTGTTGTTGTTGTTGTTGTTGTTGTTGTTAGGTGCCGTCGAGTCGGTATCCGACTCATAGCGACCCTCTGTACAACAGGGGAAACACTATTGTCAGTGCTTCTCTGCTGTGCATAGGGTTTTCAATGGCATATTGATTTTTGGGAGGGGGTTGCCAGGTCCTTCTCCCAAGCCTACAGCTTCTGGTGTTCCCACGCGGTCTCCCATCCAGGTACTAACCAGGCCCGACCCTGCTTAGCTTCCGAGATCTGACGGGATTGGATGCCACAGGGCTACAGCTGCAGGCTTGGAACATCTACAGAACATTAAAAGGTAGGGGCTGTGGTTTGCTCCATTTAATAGAAGGAATGGAAACCCAGGGAAATGAAGCAAGTCTCACCCAAATTCCACAACATGTAAGTGGCCAAGCCAAGACTTGAACTTGGGTCTTTCTGACAGTGTTAATCAAATTGTTGTTGCTGTGACAGAATACTTGAGATAAATGACTAAAAAGAGGAAAAATCTATTTTAGCTCATGGTTTCAAAGGTTTCAGCCCATGGTGGGCTGGCTCCACTGTTTCTAGGCTGTGATGAGGCAGACTGCCATGGTGGAAGGAGACAGAATTGAACTTTGGTGTTGTTTGGCTACTTAATATGAGGTGTTCTATTGCATTCAGGGAAGTGCAATTCCTTTAATCTCCTCAAGGAGATATGCAGGGACATTTGACAGGACAGCCTTTTCAGTTTCAGGGGTTGGTTTCTCTTCCCTTCCCTTCACTTCTCTTCCCTCCCTTTTTCTTCCTTTCCTTTCTCTTCTCTTCCTTTCCTTTCTCTCCCTCTTTTTTTTTTTTTTTTTTTTTTTTTTTTTTTTTTTTTTTTTGGCATATAATGATAAAACTTCAGTAGCAAATTTGAGTGCTGAGAAGACCAGCACAGCTGAGCAAGGGGTTAGCAGAGCATCTAGGAGGGAGAGAACCTGTATCCTTGGTGGTATCCTTGGTGACATCCCTGAGCCACTTGATAAACCCCCTGGGGAGCCAGCTCACATCCAGTCCTGTCACAGGAGATCCTATCTTTAATTAAAAAAAAAAAAATGCTTTCTTTTCTGTGTTCCCTCTCTGTCTGTCTGTGTTTCCCTGTCTCTCTCAAATAAAAGCATTCTAACAGATACATAAATCATGTTCCTCCTTTGTAAATCCAGGCTGATGAGTCAGGGTATAAGTCATAATAATAATGACCAGGGTAACAGTAATGGCTGGCATTGCTGAAGCATTTGTTGAGCACGTTCTGTGCTACATTGAACTTTCTTTCATTCCCTTCCTCACAAAGTGCTCTTATCTTTTCATTTTCCAGCTGAGGACCTTGGGGATTAGAAAGGGTATGGAGCATAGGATAGGAAAAATATCTTTTCCCTGTGTCCTTCTGATTTCTCAGCTAGGGACCCTGTGATAAAAGACAGATTTATAAGAGAAAAGCACACATGTTCATTTAATATACATTTTAGTGTTAGTACAAGAAGGTTAGAGAATCCTTTCCGTACCTGCCATTTCACAAATTCCTTCAGCTTCAAATGGTCAATAGGCCAGAGCACCACATTTTAAGGTAGCATGTCCTGAGACCTGTCAGTGGCCTGCCCATGGTCTCTTAGCAACAAAATGTCAGGGCAGGGATGCAGAGGCTGGTGGGGACAGAGGGCACAGGGATTAGATGTGAATGTCAGGCTCAGCCCAGCTGCAGGCCTGCACCCCTCTGAGGTCTCAGGTTGTTGGATGTAAAAGGAAAGGATTAGATTTCAGGCTCATTATGGCCCCTTTCAGGTCTGAACATTGTGCTTAGGGGGCGTGCAGGGCCTCCTTCCTGGGCTCTAGTTGCTCAAATCTTTTGAAGAGTAGGGACTGGGTGGCAACTTTTATTTTGGAATAACTTCAGATGTATAGAGAACTTACAGGAGTAGTTCCCATAATAGCTCCCCTGCACCCTTCACCTAGACTCCCCATTGTGCAACAGTTTGCAATATTTGCCTAGGGGTAGGAGAAGGAAAGAGGAAAAGAAACAGAGAAGAATGAGAGAGAGAGAGGGGGGCGGGGACTGGGAGTTGGGAGCTTCTTTAGCCTTAAATACTTCAGTGTTTATGTCCTAAGAATAAGTTTGCTTATGTAAAGATAACCCAAATCAGGACATTAACACCCAGAGGAATGCCACCATCCAATCCTGGACTCCTTCAAGTATTCCTTCTTGCCTCAGTACTGTAAGGCCTTTCATAAGCACCCTTTCCTCTCTGCACCAGGGTCAAATGCAGGGCCACCTAATGCTTTTGGTTGTCCTGTTTGGATTGGGAACAGTTTCTCAGTCTTCTGTTAACTTCTGTGTACTTGACATTTTGTCAGAAGTACATGCAGGTTACTGTTGTAGATCCTCTCTCACTTTGGGTCTGTCCAGTGTCTCCTCACCATTAGATTTGGGTTAGGCATTTGGGGCAGGAATGTCACAGAAGTGAATGTGTTTCCCTCAGTGCGTCATCTCAGAAGTCACACCATGTCAATTTGTCCCATAACTGGTGGCATTAAAGTTTGCTAACTTTGAAAGACACTTTGAGAATCTATGAATACCTGTTCCTCAGCAAATATTTGTTCCCTTGTATTGTACCCATTGATGATACTTGGTTGGGCCAGTATTAGCATTATTATTTTCTGGGAGATTAGTTATTGAATGCTGAGGCCTTGAATCTTGAGTATCAAGAGAAAATGACTAACCCACGAGGAGTGAGGGGCCTCTCTGAACAGGCCACATTCTGCAGAGTGAGGCCTCTGCTAGGTTAGCGGATAAAGAATGCTTGATGGTGACCCCATTGTTCAAGGAGCTCCAGCTCCCTGAGGTGCTCTCCCAGCCTCCTTCTCTCCCTTACGCATCCTCATCCCCACTGCTGAGAGGTGGCTTGTGATCTTCTTCCCCCTTTAGAGTGAGGAGGTAGCCGCTCCAGGTTCAGCTGTCAAGGAGAAAGAGTAGAGCTATGGGACTCCAGTATTTGAGGTCGTCTTGGTCTATTTTTCATTGCTGTAACAAAATACTTGAGGCTGGGTAATTTATAAAGAAAAGAATTTGTTTAGCTTATGTTCTGGAAATCTAAGGGCATGGTGCTACTATCTTCTCAGCTTCTGGTGAGGGCTTTGTGCTGTGTCATGACATGCAGATGGCATCACATGGTGAGACAGAGTGAGCATGCCAGACAGAGCTTACTCGCTTTTATAGCAAAGTCCTTCCTGGGATGACCCATCAGTCCACCAATCTGTGAATCCATGGATGGGTTCCTCTGCCTTCATGACCTAATCACCTCTTTAACCTCACCATGACCCACCTTTTCATGCTTCGCAATGGGGATTTAACTCCATTCTAAGTTTTGATGGGGACATTCAAACCACAGCAGAGGTTCTTTATCAGCATCACACTGCTCTGTTACATTCCCACGGTCATTCCCAAAGCTGACCTGAAATGGCCCTCACTCCGGTGCTGTCGGCTCTCCTCCTGGTCTCTCTCCTCACTTTCCTCAATATATAGGCTATCTTGAGATATAAACAGTATGTCTCTTGCTCTGGAGTGTTCCCTGTGGCTGCCAGTTCTTCCCCACTTTGGACAATGTGGCCATCTGCTCCTCTTAGGGAAATGGTATTACAGAATGTGGAGCACAAAGGGGTCATGCTGAGAGTTTTATGTTTCAAGAGCCTTGGACTAGGGGTGTGTGTGTGTGTGTGTGTGTGTGTGTGTGTGTGTGTGGTCTTGGGGGTGGAACCTAGAGCCTGTGCACGCTAGGCAAATGTGCTACCACTGAGCTACATCCCACATCCTATAGGGGTTTTTGTTTTTTGTTTTCTATTTTTTTTAGAATACAGTGTAGCAAAAGGAGAGTTTGGCTTGTTCCTTACAGCCCTTGCTGCCTGTCAAGTTTCCACAGGCTGAAGAGGTGGCAGAATTAGAGGAAAGAAAGGAAGCTAAAGTTCTGGTCACTTCTGACCTTGCTACACACCTGAGCCCTATTAGGCAGCATGGCAAGACCCCACGTTGATTGGAGGTGACCCCAAAACAGATGCTTATGTCCCATCCTAGGGAGAATCCAGGGGAAGATTCTATGGCAAGGGCAAGGGCAAGTGATTGTCACAGGCCTGAGTAATACAGGGAAGCAGCATGGAGCCCAGGCCATCCTGAAAAGCACTGTGTTCAACATGAGGGAGGACATACAGGCATGGGCAGGATAACATGAAACCGGGTCATGTCATCAGATACAAGGTCAGAGTTGGGGAGAGGACAGCACTGTATTCTGTCCCCATCAGCCTCCTCTCTGAGTTCCATTCCCAGCAACTTATCACCAAGATGGCCACCACTACCACCAGTTACAACTGAGTTCTAGGCTGGCATAAGGAAAAGGCAGGGAAGGGCAAAACAGCCTCTGGGTCAGATAAGGTCAGCATTATTTAAGGGGCCTTTCTTAAAGCTCCTACACTTTAACTCATTGACTGGATGGAAGCTGCACTCAGCTGCAAGTGCAGCTGGGTAATGTGGTGTTTGGGTGGGTAATGAGCTCAGAATTGGGTCTGCTGTTCAGTTGTTGTTGTTAGGTGACATTGGGTTGGATTTGACTCATAGTGACTTTAAGTACAACAGAACAAAACACTACCCAACACTGTGCCATGTACATGATCTTTTTTATATTTGAGCCCATTGTTCCAGCCACTATATTTCTTCTTATTTTGGGTTGTGCTACCTCAGCAAACAGAGGTCCCAGGGGCTTTATTCTGTTCCCATGAGTTTTGTTAGGTGCCATTGAGTAAGATCTGACTCATAGCTCTGTACAACAGAACAAAACACTCCCCAACACTGTGCCATGCCTGGTACTATGTCAGTGCTTCTTTGCTGTTCACAGGGTTTTACATGGCTGATTGTTTCAGGAGTGGGCTGCCAGATTCTTCTCCTATTCTTGCGGTGCTTGGGATCGAACCCAGCACCTCAGAGAGTGCAGAGCATCACTCTATCAACTGTGCTAAACCCCAATGGATACTGGGTATCAACTAGCAATTGCTTTCAAGCCACCCCCTTCCTATTCCTTTATTTTCCTTCTCTCCCTTCTTTCTATCTCTCTGGGCCTCATGTTTTCTGGTCTTTCTTTGAGTTCCAACCACAGTTTGCAACCCCTAAAATAGCTCCCAGCACCCCCCCCCCCAGTCCTAGTGTACATCTGTGACTTCCACACGAAGGGGCATCATCTACATCCCATTAGTCGGAGTTGGCAGAAGAGGCCAGGACCCTCATGGTTGCCATGGCCACATGTTTTTAGTTTCTCGTGGTTGCAGTGCATACACTTCCTTTCTGATGTGGGCTAGAGTTTCTCAGCCCATCTCCTATTGCCCTGGGTGGTGGTGGGCCATGTGTGGACACATGGCAAGGAGGTCATTCCTGACTCTGCAGTAAGGTGACCAGATGGGCCTCTATGTTGGCACTGACTTTGATACTGGAAGCCTACAGTGCAGATATCCTGGAAAACATTCGGAATCTCCCTTCCACACAGAGAAAGGAAGGAGAGGGAAAGGAACTGACATTTGAGTGATTTTTCACATACTGAATCATTTGCTAATTATCCTCAGATTTGAATCTCATACACAAAAACTGTCCTGCAGCTGTACCACTGTGGTGTCCAATCCTGTCAGATCTCAGAAGCTAAACAGGGTCGGGCCTGGTTAGTACTTGGATGGGAGACTTCCTGGGAACACCAGGTGCTGTAGGCATGGGAGAAGGACCTGGCAGCCCACTCCCAAAAAACAATCAGCTATTGAAAACCCTATGAATAGAAGAGAAGCACTGATGGTAGTGTTTCACCTGTTGTACATAGGATCACTGAATTGGACACCAGCTTGATGGCACCTAACAACAACACTGACAGACAGACGTCACTGAGAGACAGACGTCACTGAGAGACAGACGTCACTGACAGACAGATGTCACTGACAGGCAGATGTCAGTGTTGTTGTTAGGTGCCATCAAGTCGGTGTCCGATTCAGTGACCCTATGTACAACAGGTGAAACACTACCATCAGTGCTTCTCTTCTATTCATAGGGCTGTACACTTTCACCCTATCTCTTCAATTTATACGCTGAGCAAATAATCCGAGAAGCTGGACTTCATGAGGAAGAACGAGGCATCAAGATTGGAAGATAAGAATGAGGTCAATATAAATGGACTAAAAATAGCATGTAAATTGTTCTAACAAGATAGAAACAAAGACCACTACGGGAAAAGTTTCTATCTTAAACAGAAATGGAACCCAAGGACATATAGAAAAATACTATATAGTAAAAGATAGAGAAGACTTGGATAGGAAACTTAGATAGGAAGGGGGGAGGGGGCAAACATAGAGGAGGGTAAGGGGTAACCTATATGAATAATGCTTATCAAATTGCATATATGAAAATTGTCACAACGAAAAGCATGTTAAAATGAATCACATTATGATGTACATTAAAAATTTCTAATAAAAAAAAAGATTGGAGGAAGACTCATTAACAACCTGTGTTATGCAGATAACACCACTCTGTTTGCTGAAAGTGAAGAGGATTTAAAACATTTACTAATGAAGATCAAAGATCATAGCCTTCAATATGGGTTATGACTAAACATCAACAAAACAAAAATCCTTATAACTGGGTCAGCACGCAACTTCACAATAAATAGAGAAAAGATTGAGGTTGTCCAAGATTTTGCTTTGCTTGGCTCTATAATCAACACCCATGGAAG
>VMDO01010926.1:0-36473 GCA_007922755.1 Pedetes capensis
TTCCTCATAAAGTCCAGCTTCTCATATTATTTGCTCAGAGTATAAATTGAAGAGATAGGGTGAAAGTATACAGCCCTGATGCACACCTTTCTCAACTTTAAACCACTTAGTGTTTCCTTGTTCTATTTGAACAACTGCCTCATGGTTCATGTACAGATTTCTCATGAGCACAATTAGGTGTTCTGGTATTCCCATTTTCTGAAGTGTTATCCATAATTTGTTATGATCTACACAATCAAATGCTTTTGCATAGTCAATAAAACATAGATAGACATCTTTTTGATATTCTCTGCTTTCAGCTAATATCCACCTGACATCAGCAATGATGTCCCTGGTTCCCCACCCTCTTCTGAATCCCGCTTGATTTTCTGGTAATTCCCTGTCTATATACTGTTGCAGTCGCTTCTGAATGATCTTTAGTAGAATTTTGCTGGTGTGTGATATTAATGATATTGTCCGATACTTTGCACATTCATTTGGATCCCCTTTTTTGGGAATAGGCACAAATATGGATCTGTTCCAGTCAGTTGGCCAAGTAGCTGGTTTCCAAATCTGTTGGCATAAACATGTTAACACCTCCAGTGCTGCATCTGTTTGTTGAAACATCTCTATTGGTATCCCAATCAATTCCTGGAGCTTTGTGTTGCACCAGTTCTTTCAAGGCAGCTTCCACTTCGTCCTTCAACAGCATTGGTTCCTCTTCATATGCAACCTCTTGGAATGGTTGGTCATCTACCAATTCTTTCTTGTATAATGACTCTGTGTATTCTTCCCATCTTCTTTTGATGTTTCCTGCATCATTTAATATTTTCCCTGTAGAATCTTTCACTACTGCCACTCGAGGCTTGAAGTTTTTCTTCACTTGCTTAAGCTTGAGAAACACAGAGCGTGTTCTTCCCTTTTGGTTTTCTGCCTCCAGCTCCTTGCACATGTCATTATAATATTTGTTTTTGTCTTCTTGAGCTGCCTTCTGAAATCTTCTGTTTAGTTCCTTAACTTCATCATGTCTTCCTTTTGCTTTAGCTGGTCCACGTTCGAGGGCAAGGTCCAGTGTCTCTTTTGACATGTAATTTGGTCTTTTCTTTTTTTCTTGTCTTTTTAAGAACTTTTTGCTTCCTTCTTGAATGATATCTTTTATGTTGTGCCACAACTCTTCTGGTCTCCTGTCATTTGTGTCTAATGCATTAAACCTATTTTTGAGGTGGTCTCTGAACTCAGGTGGGATATACTCAAGGTCATATCGTGACTCTCATATACTTGTTCTAATTCTCTTCAGCTTCAGTTTGAACTTGCATATGAGAAGTTGATGGTCTGATCCACAGTCAGCACCTGGTCTTGTTTTGACATTTTGTACAGAGCTTTTCCGTCGTCTCTTTGCACATATGTAGTCAATTTGATTCCTGTATATTCCGTCTGGTGAAGTCCATGTGTATAGTCTCCATTTATGATGTTGAAAAAATGTATTTGCAATGAAAAGGTCATTGGTTGGACAAAATTCTATCATGAGATCTCCAGCTTCATTTCTGTCACCAAGACCATATTTTCCAACTACTGGGTCTTCTTCTGTTTCCAACCTTTGCGTTCCAGTCACCAGTGATTATCAGTATGTCTTGATTGCATGTTTGATCTAGTTCAGATTGCAGAAGCTGATAGAAGTCTTCCCTTTCTTCATTAGTGGCCTTAGTGGTGGGTGCATAAATTTGAATAATAGTCATATTAACTGGCCTTCCTTGTAGGCATATGGATATTATTCTATCACTGACAACATTGTATTTCATGACAGATCTTGAAATGTCTTTTTTGATGATGAATACAACCCCATTTCTCTTTAGTTCATCATTCCCAGCATAGTGGACCATATAATTGTCTGACTCAAAACGGCCTATGCCGGTCCATTTTTAGCTCACTGATCCCTAGAATGTC
The DNA here is from genome assembly GCA_007922755.1 of Pedetes capensis. Taxonomy (NCBI): domain Eukaryota; kingdom Metazoa; phylum Chordata; class Mammalia; order Rodentia; family Pedetidae; genus Pedetes; species Pedetes capensis. Next base: position 1,924 of record VMDO01010926.1, read on the forward strand.
AATGTTTATGCGATCCATTTCTCTTTTAACAATTTCTAATTTGCCTAGGTTCATACTACGTACATTCCATGTTCCAATTATTAATGGATGTTTATAGTTGTTTCTCCTCATTTTGAGTCGTGCCACATCATCAAGTTGAGCACCCTGGGGTTTTACTCCATTTCCTTCATCATGGTAGACTCTACTTGGAGGAGGCAACTCTTCCCCAGTAGTCTTTTGAGTGCCTTCCAACCTGGGGGCCTCATTTTCTGGCACTATATCTGACAATGTTTCTTTGCTATCCATAGGGTTTTCAATGGCTAGTTGTTTCAGGAGAAGGGTGGACCTTTCAAAAAAGGCTATATTAAATCTTTCAGTCTCTTCTGAACTATGATCTTTTATTTGAAGGTGTTGTACACCAATGCTGGACAGAACAAGGCTTCATGGAATAAATAGTCCTATGGTTATTAATTTTTGTTAGGTGCCCTCAAGTTGAATATGACAGAACAAAACACTCTGGCACTATGCACTCTACCAACTGAGCTAATTTGGGGGCGGGATTTAGCTCAGTTGGTAGAGTGCTTGTTTGGTGTGCTCTGAGGCCCTGGGTTCAATCCCCAGCACCACAAAAATGGGAGAAGTACCTAACAGCCCACTCCTAAAACAATCTTGAAAACAATCAGACATCAAAAACCCTATGAACAGCAGAGAAGCACTGACATAGTGCTGGGCATGGCACAGTGTCAAGGAGTGTTTCATTCTCTTGTACACAGGGTTACTATGAGTTGGACCCAACTTGATGGCACCTAATAACAACAATAATGGTCACTCATTTTCCATAGTGAATCAGAGTCTCTATCAGCAAAGCCCCATTCTCAAGCACATTGTTGATCTCATTCTGTATAATGAGGTATAAATTCAGACAAGTCCCAGTGGGATATCATACCCCCAATGTATCTCCCTAAGAGCTTGTCTTACATCTGTATCCTGATTTATTCTGGCTATGGGGAACCATTTTTTGGTTCCCTGGGAAGTGCATAATAGCCACTTAGAGGGTGAGGCAATGGCCTATGTAGGGCCAGAATTTCCATTAGATGTTTGATATCTTTGATTCTTGAAGTCAATATATTCTTTCTTTCCAAATAGTCCATATGCATCCACTATCATAAAAGCACATCTAGAATCAGTAAAAATGTTTGTTTGTTTCCCTGATTACAGCTGTAAAGTTCCAGTGAGTGCAATTGCCCTTTCCATGTGGAGTTTCTGGCTGGAGGAGCATGTTGTTGTTGTTGTTGTTGTTGTTAGGTGCCATTGAGTCGGTATCCGACTCATAGTGACCCTGCATACAACAGGCGAAACAGTATAGTCAGTGCTTCTCTGCTGTTCATAGGGTTTTCAATGCAGATTGATTTTTGGGAGTGGGTTGCCAGGTCCTTCTCCAAAGCCTACAGCACCTGGTGTTCCTAGGCGGTCTCCCATCCGGGTACTAACCAGGCCCGACCCTGCTTAGCTTCCGAGATCTGATGGGATCAGCTGCCACAGGGCTATGGCTGCAGCCTGGAGGAGCATAGGTTTCTTCTATTACCTTACCCAGTGTCATGACAACATGTCCAGCATAGTGCTAGCCTATGAAGGTGCTCCCACTTTGTATGTATGTATGGTTCCTAGGCAGGAGCTGCTCACAGTTGACCTGATGAATGTGGCCTCCTGGAATAAACTTATACCAAATTTATACCAGGCTCTGTGGTACATCCCTGAAATCACAGTGACTTGGGAGACTGAGGCAGGATCACAAATTTGAAGCCAGAAGCAGCCTATGCAACTTACAGAGACCCTGTCTCAAAAAATAAAATGAAGAAAGAGCTGGGATGCAGCTCAGTGGTGGAACACTTGCCTACCATGCGTGAGGCTCTAGGTTCAACCCCAAGTACTGGGGGGAAATCTTTTTCAGAAATTATTTCTGATCTAGAGTCAGTTCCTGCTGCTGGTATCAAGGTGGCTATGTGAACAGCTGTGGTAGTCAGCAAGCCAGTGTTTGGGTTATGCAGTAATCAGGCTGGTATTTTCTCTGCTGCCAACCAATAGCCCCATTTTTTTGTTCTGTTGGAGTTAATACCTAGAGAGGCATAAATGCCAGAACTGACTGTCCTGGGGCACACTTGCTTGGCTTCACCAGTATCACCAGTGACTGCCGCTACTTGGAGACAGAGTGGCCATCCTTTGGCCATTTGTTCTAACTGTTTAGAAAAATAGCCTGTAGGCTGAGGGGGTTCTACAAGCATCTGAACAAAGACCCCTAAGCCTAAGTCTTATTTCTCATGAACATACCATTTGAAGGCCTTCTGAGGGTGAGGTGACCCCTGGTCAGCACTGATGTTAATTTTTCTTCAATCCTGTCCAATGCTTGTTTGCAGTCGGCCATGTCATCTAAGAGCTCTGAGTCCAGCCTTTGTGAAGGCTCCTAGGTATAACCAGAGGTCCAAAATAGGAGTCCCAACCCAGTAGAACTCTGCTATGCCTAGAAACCACTATTGCTGCCTTCTGTTGTAGGGACTTTGAGATCAGCGATTCCTTGTTTTCGATTGAAGTTTAAGCTTTGTTTCCCTTGCTTTGATTGAAATCCTAGGTATGTGACCTCTTGTATACAAATTTGAGCCTATGAGGTGACCTCTAATGTCCATAGTGTAGCAGGTAGTTTAGCACAAAGATTGTGTTCAATAGACATTTGTCATAATCAGGGCTTGCTATAATCAAGTCAACCTATTGTAGCAAAATCCACTCTTTTAATTGCATATTCCTCAAGTCCTTGACTAAGGTCTCACCAAAGCTGGGGAGATTATTAAAACAAAGTGGCAACACAGTCCAACAAAATTGGATGGTGCCCTTCATTTCTGAACCTTTTCATTCAAGACTAACAACTAATTGAGCTTTGTTTGTTTGTTTTTTGTGGTGGTACTTTTGGTTGAAACCAAGGCCTTGCATATACTTTGCAAGTGCTCTACTACCGAGCTGCACTCCCAATCCAGTTTTTATTTGGAAGCAGAGTCTTGCTAAGTTTCACAGACTGCTTCTGGCCTTGAACTCATGATCTCCCTGCCTCTGCCTCCCTTGTTGCTGGGATTACTGGTGCTGATCACTGCGCCTTGACTGAGCTTTGTCTTCAAGTGGGATACAGAAGAAAGCATCCTTCAGCTCTAACACTGAAACCCCTTCATAGTCTCCAAGTATGACAGTCAATAAGATGTAAGGATTTGGCACCATGGGAAAAACACCTTGCACAGTGTTATTATTGTTTTTAGGCACCGTTGAGTGGGGTTCAACTCATAGTGACCCACTGTATGACAGAATGGAACTCTCCCTGACACTGTGCCGTGGCCTGCACTATGTCAGTGCTTCTCTGCTACTCATAGGGTCTTCAACAGCTGATTTGTTTTGGGATTGTTTCTGGAGTGAGCTTCCAGGTCCTTCTTCCATTTTTGCAGCACTGAGGATTGAACCTAGGGCCTCAGAGAGCTCAGAGTAAGCGTTCTACTAACTGTGCTAAACCCCAGACCCACAGTGTTATTAAAAGCCATCAAATCCTGAGCAAATTGGTGCTCATCCCCATGAGGGCTTTTTGCTGACAAAACTGGAGTACTATAAGGTGATCTATGGGTCACAGCTCACTTTAAAGGAAGAAAATAGTTTGCTCTGAGTCATGTATGAGTCCACCATGTCCCAGGAACATGGATTTAAGTTACCCCGAATGACGTGTACCACCATGAAATACATTACATGAACTTTTCTAGCCACAGAACAAAGGAGGTTATAAATCATTACATTTAACAAATACATTGATGGGACATCAGGTAGGCAGGCTACAGCAGAGCAGGGAAATCTTTTCCATGGGTTTCAGATATTATAGAATTCTTAGCTTTACAGTTGGTGGGTAAGAGAGGTCCTCTAAGCATAGCAATATATCCTGAGAAGTTTGCCTAAGAATCATGAGGATGTTGGGTCCAAATCAAAGCTTAAAGGTAGATGGTCCATAACCAGCAAAATTAAAAACAAAGACCACTACAGGAAAAGTTTCTATCTTAAACAGAACTGGAACCCAAGGACATATAGAAAAATACTACTAAGTAAAAGATAGAGAAGACTTAGATGGGAAATTTAGATGGGAAGGGTGGGGGGGAAGCATAGGGGAGGGTGAGGGATAACCTATATGAATAATGTTTATCAAAATGCATATATGAAAATGTCACAATGAAAACCATGTCAGAATGAATCACATTAAGATGTACATTCAAAATTTCTAATAATAAAAAAAGATGAGAGTGAAATAAAGACATCTTCAAATAAAGGAAAATTAAGAGAATTTGTTAACATTCTCATAGTACAGGAAATGCTAAGTAAGTTGTTCAGGTTGAAGGGAATAATCCCAGAGGAAAACCTGAATTTTCAGGGAAGGAGTGAAGACCTTCAGCAAGGGAATGAAGACCATCATTAGGAATGATAAATATTTGGATAATTTAATTTTAAATTGATAGGTAAATGAATAAATATTAAAGACTACTTTCCTACTAATTTCTTTAAGGTAAATAGAGCTGTTTAAAATGAAAATTGTACCATTATCTTATGAGGTTTAGAAAGTCTACATCATACACATGATGTCAGGCAAAGTAGCACACGCCTGTAATCCCAGCAGCTTGGGAGGCAGAGGCAGGAGGATCGCAAGTTCAAGACCAGAGGTGTTGGGGTTTTAGCTCTAGCCCAGCTAGAATTAGAGCCAAACCTACAACATAACAAGTTGGCCAGTGGCGTTAATGAAGGTACTTTGGTAGACGTTCAGATGGTAAAGCAGGGTAGGTAAGATTTATTGGGTGCTCCCCTGATGGAGAGCAAGGAGCAAGCAGCCCCTATAGAGCAGAGCTCTATGCCCTTTAAGTGCTGGCCCTAAGCCTGCAGTGTGGAATGCTGCAGGCTGAGTGCTGGTACAGCTCAGCCCTAAAGGCACAGCCACAGCCACTGGTGTTCCGTGGAGGTCAGTTGGTCTTGCCTCTCGTGGCTTGCCTTCTCTACCTCCCTCCTTCCCAAGGATGGGAGGAATTGGGAGGCTCTTCATGGCTGGCTTGGATTCTTTGGCTCTTCAGGGCCCCTGGTCTTGATCCTACCGGCTTGCTAGAAGATCTTGCTGGAGTAGGGAGCGCTGGTCCAGGTGATGGGGTTCAGATGGTTGAGGGACGGTCAGAGAGGTGAGGGTCAGTGGGTAAAGGTGGGGTCCAGGAGCTCTGCTTTTATAGGGTCCTGTAGGGGTCACATGTTGGGATTCAGCCAATCAGGGCACACACCTGACAGGTACAGCGAGTAAACTGACATACCTGCCAGGTGGGGACAGTTATTACCTGAAAATGCTGAGGGGAGCCAATCAAAATTAGGGTGGTTAGAGCAGGTCAGGCTGGCCAGGGGCCATCTTTGCTCACTTGATGGGAGGGGCTGGTGTGAGTGAGTGAGATGAGCCTGGAGTCAACTAGGGGTCAGCCCCTCAGGCTGCCATGAGGGACCCTAGTTGTGGGATACGATTTTAAAAATCCCCAACACAGAGGCAGACTGCGTAACTTAGCGAGACCTTGTCTCAAAAAGTAAAAACTGGGCTGGGGGTGCAGTCGTGTTCCAGCACTTGCAGAGCATGCAAGCGCGAGGCCTTAGGTCCAACAACCAGTACCGCCAAAAAAAAAAAAAAAAAAAAAAAAAAAAAAGAAAGTCTACATAATAATACACACGAATGAGTATAGTAAGAAGACAGTGGTGGATAAATGAGTGTACGGGTCTACATGATTTCTGCATAGTTTGTGAAGTGCTGCAATATCAAGTCTATGTAGTGTGAAAGGCTAATGCTGGATATTGTAACTCCTAGAGCAAACATGTAGGGGCTGGGATTTAGCTCAGTTGGTAGAGCGCCGCTCTGCAGTCTCTGACGTCCCCAGTTCGATTCCCAGCACCACAAAAAAGGGAGAAGTACGCGGCAACCCACTCCCAAGGCAATCCCGAAAACAATATCCCATTGAAAACCCTATGAGGGTCACTATGAGTTGGACACGACTCAACGGCACTTAACAACAACAACAGCAGCAGAGCAAACATTTAAAAGTACAAAAGGATCTAGCCAAATGGCCAATGAGTAGGATCCATTGCATGAAAGCAGTCATCATCAAAAATGTGAAAAATAAATCCTGGGCTCAAGGCCAAGGAAGCTGGCTAGTATTACAGTATTATTGTCTCTCTTCCTTTGCTTGCTTTGTTCCTTCTACCTGGCTCCACCTCTTATCATCAAACTCCCTTCAGAATCATTGTTCAGAGATGACACAGCAGCACAGAACACATCTTGGAGGCCCGAAGAAGCCAGTCAGGAATGTGGACCAACGGGCACACGCTTCCTCTCTAACAGGAAGGTCAAAAGAAAATTCCCATCGGGTCACATCAGTGTGATGTTTTGGCACTGAACAGTGAGTTCACCAGCCTGGGTTCTAGCCCTGGGCCAGCCACTCACAGATTCTGACTTTTAATCCTTCTTCCCCTGGACAAGCTTCCTCATCACTACATCTCCCCTGGTTCTCAGGACGACTGTAGAATACCAGGATACCACTTACAAAAGTTGACGGCTCCTCAAGAGCCTCCAGGAAGCTCTGAGGAACTCCGGAGCAGTTCAGAGTTAGTTAGCTGCCTTTGTCCTACACAGCAAGTCCTTGGACTGGGATTTTCATTTTGAATTGAACACTGCCATCTGCTGTGTGAGTGTGGGAAATAGCAGGGGTTGGAGGAAAGAAATTCCTTTGATATAATGAAAGTCTGTGTTCTTAATTTCTTCTCCCTTTAACCTTACTCTTCCAATGAAACGTCTTGGGATAGCCAAGAAGAGGTCACATGGCCTTGCCTAGGCTGCTATGACTCATCTGAGAGAGTAGAGCTCAATGTTCGAGGTCAGGTAGGATTTTCACAGGCCTCCAGCTGAAGGGGAGGGATGAAGTGAGGAGCACCGCCTCTGGGAGACCCGAGCTGGGACCAGCCTGACTTTGGCCTCTTCCCAGATGTGGGCTCAGGCTCGGTCCTATCATGTATGACACTGGGATAGTAAGTATCATAATTGGTTGTGGGAATTACTGAAATCATCTCTGTCATGGGTTTAGCACCGCCTGGCCACAGTTGTTATAATTTGAAGTTCAGACTGGGGAGAAGTAATTACTTAAAAATTCACCAACACTGACTGGGCATGTTGGCGCACGCCTGTAATCCCACTGTATCAGGAGGCAGAGGCAAGAGGATCACAAGTTCAAGACCAGAGGCAGTCTGTGTAACTTAGCGAGACCCTGTCTCAAAAAGTGAAAAAAAGGCGGGGGAGGCTGGGGGTGCAGCTCAGTGGTCCAGCACTTGCAGAGCATGCAGGCACGAGGCCCTGGGATCAACTCAAGTACCGTAAAAACAAACAAATAAACAAACAAAACTTCACCAACACTTCTGGAGTAAAGTGCATATTCTCCTCATTGTCCCAATGAAATTTGGGCAAGGAAGGGAAAGGAGTCATGCAATGTGATTCTTCCAAATTTGGCAGAGTGTGACTGCAGAACAATAGTCATAGGAACAGCAATCATTCTCTGAGAATGGGTGTGGTCCAGAGACTGTTCTGTGTGTTTTGTGTATTAACCCATTTTATCTTTGTGGCAACTCTATGATGTAAGAGCTACTAGGATTTCCATCATATAGGTGATGAAACAGGCACAGAGTGGCTAAGTATCTTCAAGGTCATAGTGGCCAATGAAGGATGGGACTAGTGTGATGGTTAATTTTATGTACCATCTTGACTGGGCTAAAGTCTGCCCAGATGGCTGGTTCAATGTTATTTCTTGGTGCATCTCAGAGTATTTCTGAAGAGCTTAGCATTGAATCATTAGACTGAGTGAAGAGAATCACCCTCACCAATGTGTGCAGGCATTATCTCATCCATTGAGGACCTAAGTGAAACAAAGAGGCAGGGGTTGGGGTGGGGTAGAATTTGCTGTCTTTTTGAACTGGAACATCTACCTTCTCCTGCTCTCAGACATTGGCTTCCTTGGTTCTCAGGCCTTTAGGCTCAGATCAAATTACTCATATACCATCAGATTTCCTGGGTCCCTGGCTTGCAGAGCTCAGGCCATGGGACTTCTCAGCCTCCATAATTGTGGGAGCCCATCTTTTACATTGATCCATCCATCTTATTGGTTTGTTTCTCTAAAGGACCCTGACTAATGTAACTAGGATATAAATCCATGGGATCTCGCCTCCTCGTTCAAGGACTTAGGTGCCATGTGAGCTCTAGGAAACCAAACTTACCTGGTTAGGAGTGGGGCTGTAGCCATTACTAGTATTATTGCAATCCTCTCCATGATAAACTCCACTAGCAAAAGGCAGTGACCTATTGTCTTTGTCTTATTTTTCTCAAAACTATGTTGTTGCTGTTAGGTGCCATTGAGTTGGTATCCGACTCATAGCGAACCTAGATACAACAGGGGAAACACTACTGTCAGCGCTTCTCTGCTGATCATAGGGTTTTCAATGGCAGATTGATTTTTGTGAGTGGGTTGCTGGGTCTGTCTCCCAAGCCTACAGCTTCTGGTGTTCCCAGGTGGTCTCCCATCCAAGTACTAACCAGGCCCGACCCTGCTTAGCTTCCAAGGTCTGATGGAATCGGATGTCACAGGGCTACGGCCGTAGGCCTTCTTGAAACTACAGGTGTGTGGAAGTGTACCCCCTTATGGTTTCTCGAGTTAGCAAATAAAAAATATCTATGCCCAGGTGTACTTGAATTTCAGCAAAGCAATGTTATAATATAACACTACTCACACAGTATTGGAACAGACTTATAGCAGGTTGCCATAGCCTCTGCCACTTGTATGTGGATTGGTGAACGCATTGTTTTCAGTGGCATCAGAAAAGAATCAAAGGCTGTTCGCATTTCTCTGTAACAAAGTGGTAGGTCAGGGTCTTGTCCCAGGGAATTACGTTCTCTCTGATTCTGTTCTCTAGCAATGTAGCTCAACAGTTCCTTTATCATCTGGATAGGACACAGGGTATCACACGGATCCAACGCACTGATGACATCACGACACTCTGACCTGAGGAGAAACAGCCTGAGAGGTAGAATCCTTGGTGAAGCATATGTGTACCAGGGGTGTTAAAAATCCACACAAAGCTTTAGCAGCCTTCCATGTTGAAATTAGTATGGGTACAGTGGTGGTTTCTTGCATGTATTTCTACCATGAATCAAAAAATGTTAGTGCTAGGTAGGACTTTTGGATTTGGAAAGAGCATGCACCACGCTTGGGAATATTGCTCCAATCCACTCACTGGACAGACTTGGCAGGCTGCTAGTTTTGAGGGGCCAAGAGCAAGAAAACAATATTCAGATGAAGCTGCTGCTCCAAGCATCTGTCATGTGACTGGACCATCTCATAGCGCTGGATCAGGGTCAGCAAACATGCCCTCATGGTCAGGTGCCTATATTTGTAAGTAAAATTTTGTTGGTACACAATTATGATAATTTATTTGTTCATTGCCTGTGGTTACTTTTATGCTACTGTAGCAGAAACCACCAGCAAGTCTAAAACATTTACTGTCTGCTCCTTTGAAAAGATATTTGCCTGCTTCTAGGATGATGGCCTTCAAACTTTAGAATCTATGTACACATTTGCATGTGCCTATATGCACACGTGTTTGTTTGCTGCATTGACTCAGAGGACCTGTAAGTAACGAACCACCAGTAATAGTGAGCCCACTTAGTGTCTATATCTTGGCTTCTAGTTGCCAATTTTGACTAAAAGAAACCACATCTTCTTGGAGTAAAGGCTGATTTCAGGATGAAGACAGATACAAGAGGATCCTGGAGCATCTTGCACCAGACAGAAATAAAGTATTCAAAGAATGATGGAGACACATCAAAAGCACAGATAGGCCAGCCTGAAGAGGTTTCCACTGGACTAACCTGGGAAAATGTAGCAAAAGAAATGGCAATAATAAATTACATACATTAAAAAACCAGCCCACGAACCTATGCATATAAAAATTGTTGTTGTTAGGTGCCATTGAGTCAGTCCAACTCATAGCGACCCTATGTACCACAGAAGGAAATACTCCCCAACACTGTGCCATGCACACAATCTTTTTTATGTTTAAGCCCATTGTTGCAGTCACTATGTCAATCCATCAGTTGGGAGTCTTTCTTTTTTTGCTGACTGGCCACTCTCCCAAACACGATGTCTTTCTCCAGGGATTTGGTTCTTTTGGCAGTGTATGGTATATTCAATATTTGTCTTCAGCACCATAATTAAAAAGCATCAATTCTTCTCCTATCTCCCTTATTCAGTGTCCAGCTTTCATAAATATGTGATTCAACTGGAAATACCATAACATGAGTTAGGCATACCTTTGTCTTCAATGTGACATCTTTACTTTTCAACACTTTAAAGAGATCTTTTGCAACAGTTTTTCCCAATGCAATGCATCTTTTGATTTTTTTTTTACTGCTTCTGCTGTGGGTGTTGATGGTAGAATCAAGTAAAACAAAATCTTGGACTACTTCAATCTTTTCTCCATTTGACATGAAGTTGCTTACTGACACAGTTGTAAGGATTTTTATGTTGTCGATGTTGAGGCACAATCCATACTGAAGGCTGTGTTCTTTGATCTTCATCAGTAAATGCTTCAAATCCTCTTCACTTTCAGCAAGCAGAATTGTGTCACCTGTATAATGCAGGTTATTAATTAGTCTTCCTCCAATCCTGATGCCACATTCTTTTTCTTAAAATCTAGCTTCTCAAATTATTTGCTTAGCATAGAGATTAGAGAGGTACAGTGAAAGGATAATTCCCTTGATGCATACCTTTCCTGATTTTAAACCAAGCAGTGTTACCTTGTTCTGTTCAAATAAATGCCTCCTGGTCCATGTGCACATTCCTCATGAGTACTATTAAGTGCTCTGGTATTCCTATTCCTTGCAATGTGTTCCAGAATTTATTGTGATCCACACAGTCAAATGCCTTTGCATAGTCAATAAAAGATAGGTAGATATCTTTCTGGTATTCTTTACTTTTGGCTAATATCCATCTGACATCAGCAATGATGTCCCCCAGTTCCATGCCCTCTTCTGAATCTGGCTTGATTTTTCCACAGTTTCCTGTCCATATACTGCTTCAGTCACTTTTGAATGATCTTTAACAAAATTTTACTTGCATGTGATATTAATGATATCATTTAATAATTTTTGCATTCAGTTGGATCTCCTTTCTTGGGGTAGGCAGAAATATGGATCTCCTCTAGTCAGTTGGCTGTGTAGATGTTTACCAAATCTTATAAATGAGGAGGGAAAGATCTTAACACAGAAATCAGCAATGGATGAACTGGATGAAAGTTTGAGGATGTCTCCAAATATCTCCCCACAAATTACCCATTGATTATGAAAGGGAGAGTGGTAAATTTGAAGTGGAGGAGCCTAATGTCCACCTCTTAAGCAGACAGAGTTAATGTAACCAGTATTACATGTGCCTTTTGATATTAGCTGCTAAGCGAGGCAGGCACCTTTAGGAGCAAATTCCTATTTTAAGGCATCTTCAAAGTGTCATTTTATTTTCAGCAAAAACTTTGATACCAGGTAAGCATGGTCAGAGTCATTCCTGCCCAGCACTTTTATCTTTTCAACATGTGCTCCATGACCTTGGGCTGAGCATGTGCAAGAATGTACCCTCTGACTCGGCATACTTAGGAATGGGCCAACCTCTATATCAGTAGGGGTAAGCTCCCTAAACAGAATCCCCATGCTTCCTTTGTCTGGGGAGAGTACTGCTTTGGAAAGGGATTTCTATGCTTCTTATCTACAGGTGATAAATCTTTCTCCACTCTTTTATGTCTTGGTATGTTTATTTTGGCTTTGCACTCACTGAGATGCAAACCCATTGTATTTGGTCAGTAAGAGGTACCAAGAAGAACATGTCATACTGCTGTGTATAACCTGGGTCAAATCCTGAAAAAGATCTCAGATAAACTTAAGTTGTATTTTGTCCTTGATAGATTTTCTACCAAAAAAAAAAATATGATCTGATCTGCAGTTTCCAAAATATCCAAAGAAGAATGAAGAACTGTTCCAGCTTAAAGACTTGATGACCACATGCAACATGTGATTCTGCACTGGGGGAAGAGAGCTAGAAACAAACATCATTAAGACAACTGATGGAAACTTGTTATGAATTAGGTAGTATCAGTAATAACACCCCCAAATTTGATAATTACCCTGTAGTTACCCCCCCCAAAAAAATTCCCATGTTCTCAGGGAACACACATGGGATGAGGCATTGTGAATTCGCTCTCAAATGGTTTAGAAAAAAATGTTGGTGTGTATTTATGGGTGTGTGTGTGTGTATATATTGTATACACATTGTTGTTGTTGGGTGTTGTTGAGTCAGTATCCGACTCATAGCGACCCTACATACAACAGGTGAAACACTACTGTCAGTGCTTCTCTGCTGTTCATAGGGTTTTCAATGGCAGATTGATTATTGGGAGCGGGTTGCCAGGTCCTTCTCCCAAGCCTGTAGTATCTGGTGTTGCCAGGCAGTCTCCCATCCAAGTACTAACCAGGCCCGACACTACTTAGCTTCCGGGATCTGATGGGATCGGATGCCACAGGGCTACAGCTGCAGACATGTATATACATAGAGAAAACAAATTTGTACAATACAAGCAATTGGTAAATCTGGAGTAAAGCTGTATGGAATCCCTTAGACTATCATGTGAAATTTCTGTAGCTTTGATATATAAAAAGGGTTAGAAATGAAAGTCCATAGCACAAGGATCTTTTGGGTCACATTAAGGAACAAAAACTTTACCCTGTGGAGCCTGTCACTGGTTGTAGGAAGGATGTTTTGGAGCTTTCATGTTGGCTGTGGTGTAGAGTGGAAAGAAGCCCGGAGACCAGGGAACCAGTTTAAAACACTAGCAGCAGCAACAATGAACTTGTGAAGTGGCCTAGGGACTGGATAATGGAATTTGCCCCAAGCAAACATCAGCATTTTGGGCATGAATCCCAGTGGCATCCCCCTGTCCAACAAGGCTGAGGTGGGAAATGTATACCTATGTTCCTTAGCTGACTTGGATACCTCGACTTACAGACATCACAATATTAGCAAGCTGGGCTTTTCAGTTCCAGGCAGTCATCAAACTTCTAAGGCATACAGTAATGGTTGTTGTTAGGTGCTGTCGAGTCGGTATCCAACTCATAGTGACCCTACATACAACAGGAGAAGCAGTATTGTCAGTGCATCTCTGCTGTTCATAGGGTTTTCAATGGCAGATTGATTTTTGGGAGTGGGTTGCCAGGTCCTTCTCCCAAGCCTACAGCACCTGGTGTTCCCGACCCTGCTTAGCTTCTGAGATCTGATGGGATCGGATGCCACAGGGCTACGGCTGCAGGCACAATAATGGTCAGTCACTTAAAATGGACAAGAGTGCGATGACTGCATTGGAGTCCCTGATGCAGAAGCAGCTGTTGAGGAATGGTTGACTATTAGTCAGAGCCCTCTAGTGCCCACACTGGATGTATCCTCACTTGAGTCTCTGGGGCAACTGCATCATCCTCAGTAGGTGAGGCAATGAGTGATTTGCAACCTAGCCAATTAGGCTGAAAGATAAGAGCAGTCCCCTCCCAAAGGTGCAGTCTTTTGCCTCAGAAGAATCAGAAGGAACAGATGAGGTTACAGGTGAAAAAGAGCCACTCTCCCCCAGAGATGTACATAGAGTGGTTTGTCTGTCCTCGTCCAGACACACGGAGGAGATAGGTGATGTGAAGACAAGCGTTATGGGAGCCTTTTCAGAGAGGGGTGGTGAGTGTGAGTCACTCACAACCTGTTCCCATGGTGTCCATCAGCCCTGCTTCCCACGACAGACACAGGTCTATACCTGGGTCCATGATCATTCCTGAAAAGAGTGACGATTGACTTATATTTTTGATTTGCTCGAATATTGAAAATTAGTCATACAATAAGTGAATAGCTGGGCCTGAAGCACAAATCAGGGTCTCTAGCTCTCAGTCTTAAGTACTGGGGTACCAAATGCAGAGGTTAAGAGCTTGTATGGACTCTGGCCACAGGCTGTCTGGATTGGCAGACCCATGCCAACTCTTAGTAGGGATGTGCCCTTGTGCCAGACATTTGAGCTCTGTCCTTCAGTTTCCTCTTCTTCAAAGTGGGTGGATTAGTATCTGCTTCAGAGCTTTGGGCTGGGATTTAGCTCAGTGGGTCAAGTGCTGCGCTGCTGTCTCTGAGGCCCCGAGTTCAATTCCCAGCACCGCAAAAATGGGAGCAGGGCCTGGCAATCCACTCCCAAGGTAATCATGAAGCACTCAGCCATTGAAAACCCTATGAGGGTCGCTATGAGTCAGATACTGACTCCATGGCACCTAACAACAACAACAACAACATCAGAGCTTTGGCGGGAGGAGTAAAAATGGCAAATTTGCATTATATCTGTTCCTGGAACGTGGATAGTATATGACAAACATTTGGTATGAGCAACGGTAGAATTAGTAACTCATTTTCTGATACTGGGCATTGCTATAATTGTGTGTGTGTGTGTGTGTGTGTGTGTGTGTGTGTGTGTGTGTGGTTGGGGGTTGAACCCAGGGCCTCGCACTTGCATGCTCTGCAAGTGTTGGACCACTGAGCTGTACCCTCCAGCCCACTTTTTTTACTTTTTGAGACAGGGTCTCGCTAAGTCGCACAGACTGCCTCTGGTTTCGAACTTGCGATCCTCCTGCCTCCGCCTCCCTAGCCGCTGGGATTACAGGTGTGCACCACAGCGCCCAGCTTTTGCTGTAATTCCTTAAATAATGATTACTCAGGTAGCACCTCTCACCTGTACCTCAGCAGCTGAAATTTAATTACATGAACGCTTCATGGAGTCCAGTAACGTCTACGGTAATTTAGTTCTTTTTAGGTCTAAATGTGAGCTGGAGCCATCCTTAGTAGACTTCTCTCTCAACTCTGTTCAGGGTCTGTTTCTAAATGAGGAAAGGAGGGCCAAGAAAAGCAGACAATATTTTCAATACGTTTTCCTTTCCCTTCCTCTGGTGGCTGTTGTCGGTATCCATCCGGGGCCCTCTTGGGAGCCTCTCCCGGTTTCCCTGTGCATGGCCTGCCTACGGTGGGATCCCTTCCAGGATTGCCCCGGGGCTGCTAGAGCTGCTGGAATGCTTCACGGCAAAGAACAGAGAGAACAGCGGCTGCTGAAGTCTACGCCTGGCCCTGGCAAGGTGAGGGCACTGAGATTCTAGGCCTGGAGTACAGTGCATTCTGAAGCTCAGTCTGATGGGAACTCCTGTCCCCGAAGGCTGTGGCTCAGCCAAGCTCTGGGGCGCTTTCCCAGATGCTGTGCACTTCCCTGTTCCCGTCTCCGGGTTTTTTGTTGTTGTTGTTGTTGTTGTTGTTGTTGTTAGGTGCCCTCGAGTCTGTATACCAACTCATAGCGACCCTCATAGGGTTTTCAATGGCTGACTGTTTCAGGATTGCCTTGGGAGTGGGTTGCCAGGCCCTGCTCCCATTTTTGCAGTGCTGGGAATTGAACTCAGGACCTCAGAGACTGCAGCGCAGCGCTCTACCAACTGAGCTAAATCCCAGCCACTTTGCCTGACGCTGTGCCTGTTCCCTGTTCCCATCTCCTGGTTCATTGAGAGAGCAGTTTATTTCATCAACAGCTTACACGCGATCCTCACTCAGGCTCGGATTCTGGGAAGCCCAGACCAAGGCATCTCCAGTGCTCACCCTCCTGGCAGCCCTGGCACACGTGGATTTCCATGTTAGCTTTCTCTCTTTTTGTACATCCTGAGAGGCAGAAAGCTGGAAAAGGCGGCAGAGCTCTGGATTCAGTGCATTTCTCATCCTTGAAACAGTGGACTAAATCCACACCTCACATTCCCTGTCCTTGTATCTGCTTAATAAGACGTACTTTTTGAAGAACGATTCTTTATGAGAAGAACATTTGCTGGCCACAGAATCTGTGTGTGCTCTGGGAGCCAGAAAGCATTCTTCCAGACACTTAATCAGGTTCTTCAAACAGGTTTCCTGGAAGAGGCTTGTTCTGAGAATCCAGAGAGCCCAGGTCCAGACCTGGCTCCATCAAGACCTTGTGGCGTGACCCTGATGCCCATGGAGCATAAATGATTAGTTTCTGTTCCCGAAGAGCCAGGGCTGCGTAGACTTCTTTGAACACCCGGAGAAAGTGATGGGCCCTGGTCCCCAAAGAGAAGCCTGCAGCGCACCGGCATCATCTGTTTTCGTTTCAAAGGCTTCTAGGTCCCACTGATCTCCATCGCTGGCTCCTTCCCTGGAAAACTTCCAAGGCTCTTGTAGCTTTGAGACTCTGTGCGCCTCAGTTTTCTCAAGTCTGTAACTGAGATCCGCTTAATTAAGGACAGATTGTGAGTGTAAATTCTTCTGACGCAACCGTGCTCAGCGCTGGTTTTAATTTGGTTTCTTTGCAGAGCAAAGATGTAATTTACTGCCAAGAAAGCGTGTTTTTAAAATGAAATCCTCCTACACGCAGGGAACAAACATCTGGGAACGGCACCCAGCCTCCGCCATTCGGTCCTCCATGGGACGCTCTGGGACCTTTCTAGAAAACGAGAAGAGTGCGAGCCTGGAAACCAAAGGCTCCAGGTTCAGCGCTGTTGCAACGTGTCAGGTTTGCGTTTGGTGGTGGGCAAGAGCGGTAACTCCAATTTGCAGTTCTTCTCTGTAAAATGGGACGGGAAAAAATAAATAAAAATAAAGCTACCCTCCTTACAGGATTGTAGTGAAAACGAACACGATGTTCCAACACTCCTTGGCACAGGACTCTTTTCCTGTTTCATCTCTAGTCTGCGTTCCTCTTCTCGTTTTAAAAAGTGATGTTAGCTAGGTATGGTGGTGCATGCCTGTAATCCCAGCGACTCAGGAGGCTGAGGCAGGAGGATCGCAAGTTCAAGGACAAGGCAGCTTGCATAATTTAGCAAGACCCTGGCTCAAGATAAAACATAAAAAATATGTGTTAGGGATGCAGCTCAGTGGCAGAGTGCTTGCCAAGTATGCCTGACATCCTGGGTTCAGCTCCCCAGTACTGAAAAAAAAGTGATATCCCCTGAGTTTTTGGGCTGGGATTTAGCTCAGTGGGTAGAGCGCTGAGCTGCAGTCTCTGAGGCCCCGAGTTCAATTCCCGGAACCACAAAAATGGGAGAAGGGCCTGGCAATCCACTCCCAAGGCAATCCCGAAATAGTCAGCCATTGAAAACCCTACGAGGGTCACTATGAGTCAGATACAGACTGGACAGCACCTAACAACAACAACCTAACCTGAGTTTTTCGTCCTTGACCCAGTAATTTTAATGTCAATATTCCCCCTGAGTTTTAAGTGTGTAGCGTGACTTATATCGTCCCAGCTGGGCATGGCTATCATTGTTTTCAATCAGACAGCTCTGGTGATCTCTGGAAGACCTGGGCCTGCAAGCATGGCAGTGAAATCAACTACACAGCTGGCAGTTGGGTTTATAATGGCGGAGTCACAAGCCCTTCACGAGGTGCCCATGAGATCAGGCTTCCACATGTCTTTGTAGGGAGAGGACAGAGGCTCACGAGAGGGGGCCCTCGTGAGATCATGCCTGCTGGTGTTTCCGCACGGTGGGGAGAAAGGGAGGCACAAGTTCCTCTTGACACTCCCTCCTGTCTGTGCCTCCCAGCACTGTATAAATGAAAACAATTGGCTGGAGGTGGGACTCTTGAGAGGGACTTCCTGGAGGGATTCTTCCGGGTGGTGTAGCTGCCTGTAAGTACGGCGCATGAGTAACCCCTGCTCTCATAAACAATCCCCGTAAACTCATTGGCCTGTCAAGTTAGCCTGGACATAATCCTTTCTTTGTCTGTACCCTCTCTGTTCTTAGGGCAAATGCACATTCTTTTTATAGCACCCCTAGAAAATTAGTTGAAGCAACAGATATGTGTGTTGTTTATAAACCCCAAGTGCTCACCTCCAGCCTTGACTTCTCCCTTCATGGCCCGTGGTCATGTAGTAAGCTTCAGGACGGGTATTTTCCCATGGAGTCGAGTTCTGTCGCTTTGGCCTGTCCAGAAGACATGTCTCCTCTTGGTGATTAGGTGCTTCTTCCTCTCAGGGGGCTGGGATTTAGCTCAGTTGGCAGAGCGCTGCGCTACAGTCTCTGAGGTCCCGAGTTCAATTCCCAGCACCGCAAAAATGGGAGAAGGGCCTGGCAATCCACTCCCAAGGCAATCCCGAAACAGTCTGCCATTGAAAACCCTATGAGGGTCGCTATGAGTCGGATACCGACTCGAAGGCACCGAACAACTTCCTCTCAGGGGTTTCCCTTCTTCTTCCTACCTGGGGGAAGGATGCATAATCCAGAATCTCCATAGAAAATGCTTCCTCTTCTTTGCTCAATAGTTTTATAGGAGTAAATGTTGGAGGCCAGTGAGGGCTGTTAAAGCTCTTCCCAAGAATTACTGTCATTGCTAAAAGCTAAGCCTCAATTATAATAATTGGAAAATAGAGCCTCAAGTTGTTGACTCTTACAATAGATAGACCAAAGAATGAGATAACAAGGGAAATTTGTACTAAGAAAAGGAAAGTGTGTTTGTGACTTTGGTTGAGTCCTAAATCTGTCTGTGGCACGTAGAACCATGTGGGCATTTCAAAATCAATTCAATGTTGCATGAAAATGGAAAGTAGCTTATGTAATTGGGAATCCCTTGCATTAGTCTAGGCTCATGGTTTTCAGCCACAGAGATTCAGCATGTTGACTCATCCTCCAAGACACATTCAACTTCTTTACATGGTACATAAAATCATCCAAGTACTCTGTAGCTGTTCTTTGCTTCCCACATGACCATCCAGAAATAGCACGCTTTGTAGTCACCCATGGGCGAGACTTTGTGACCTACCCTGCGCCTTTGCTAATTGAGGAGGCAGTATAGCATGTCTCTATTGAAAATGAAAGTCTGCTGCCATACTACCCCGCCATCCCATTTCATCTGATCTTAGAAGCCAAGGAGGGTCAGCCTGGTTAGTCCTTGGATGTGAGACTGCCTGGGAATACTGGGTACTGCAGGCTAGGGAGAAGGACCTGGCAGCCCACTCCTGAAAACTCAGTCATTGAAAACCCTATGAATAGCAGAGAAACACTGACAATAGGGCTAGGCATGACATGGTGTCAGGTAGTGTTTCTTCTGTTGTATATAGGGTTGCTATGAGTCAGACCCAACTCGACAGCACCTAAGAACAACATTGAAAATGGGTGAATTCTCACTGAGCTGGGTTCAAACACTTGCAATGGTGTGTGCCAGCTACTGCTCGGGCAACCTACTTCTCTAGCCTCATTGTCTCCTTTGAAAAGCAGGGATGCTAACAGTGGCTGTCTCAGGAGTGGGTGGCCATGGCAGTTAAAAGATAGTACATGAAAAGGACTTAGGACCATATAACAAGGTGATAGGGCTGGGATTTAGCTCAGTTGGTAGAGCGCTGCTCTGCAGTCTCTGAGGTCCCGAGTTCAATTCCCAGCACCGCAAAATGGGAGAAGGATGTGGCAACCCACTCCCAACGCAATCCCGAAACAGTCAGCCATTGAAAACCCTATGAGAGTTGCTATGAGTCGGACTCAACTTGAGGGCACCTAACAATAACAACAGCAGCAACGCAATAGGACCTGGTAAGCGTCCGTGTTCTTTCCTTTGCCTGGGATGCCCTCATTGCTGCCTCTGTCCAGAGCTCTTTCCCCCTGGCTTCCTGCTGCTCAGCCTCAACTCCGCTCTCTGAAGGCCTCCTGGACACAGACGAGTCCGTCCACTTCCAACCTACCTGGGTGCCGCTGTCATAGCTCATTCCATTCTGTGTCATCACACTCATTTCATCTGCGCCGAGCTCCTTGGGGCTGCTGTCATCTGTGCATCCCAAATTCCTGCCAACTTTTACACTGAGTGGAAATGTTGGTCATCTTCCTCCTCAGCCTCTGTCAGGGAGCCCGAGAGCACCAAGCAACAACCATGTGAGTTTCCTTGGATCCTTTGACAGGCTGCCTTGCACTTATTTTCCCAGGGTGCAGTGTGCAGAGCTGCAGACCTGTCTGCTTCCGTCTTGTAAGGCTGCAGCAAGGGAACGCTGGGAGGCTGGACTTGTGAATACCAACAAATAGAAACAACTGGAGAGGCAGTCTCTTCTCCTTCCAAGAAAAGCAGCCCTTTTCCTATGACTCACTGGCCTTGGGATAATCGATGGGGAAAATTGAATCAACATCTCTCTTCATTGCCACATATTTACTAGGCCCAGCCAGAGACTCTGAAGTTTATATAAGAGAGAGAGGCTCTGGGGAGCATTAATGACTTGGTTCCTGTCATCCTCTGTGCGCTTTACCTCCACTTCAACCCTGAGGGGATGGGTGGTCCCCAGTTTTTAGGTGACTACAGATTGGGAGAAGGACCTGGCAACCTCTTCCCAAAAATCAATCTGCCATTGAAAACCCTATGAACGGCAGAGAAGCACTGACAATAGTGTTTCCGCTGTTGTACAGAGGGTCGCTATGAGTCGGATACCGACTCAACGGCACCTAACAACAACAACAAACAGTGTGGGGGTTGCCAAGCTGGAAGTAGGATGCCCAGAGGAAAGGCTGGCGAGCTTTGTTTGTTTCAGGAGTTAGACTGCTGGAGACTGTGTGGTTATAAAGAGGAGAAAAGCAGTGGGCTTGGAAATGAGCTCGGATGTCTATCCCTTTTCCAGATGAAAAAGTTAGGCCTCAAGCCAGGCGCGGTGGCGCACGCCTGTAATCACAGTAGTTTGGGAGGCAGAGGCAGGAGGATCGCAAGTTCGAGACCAGAGGCAGTCTGCGTATCTTAGCAAGACCTTAGTCTCAAAAAGTAAAAAAAAAATGGGCTGGGGGTGCAGCTCAGTGATCCAGCACTTGCAGAGCATGCAAGCGCGAGGCCCTGGGTTCAACCCCCAGTACCGCAAAAAAAAAAAAAAAAAAAAAAAAAAAAAAAAAAAAAAAAAAAGCCAGGCCTCAGGCTGGTGAAGTAATGTCCCCAAGATCACCCAGCTAGTGAGTGTTACTGACTGTTACCATTTACTCCCCTGGGGGCCTACGTTGTTGTTAGGTGCCTTTGAGTTGTGTGCAACTCCTAGCAACCCTCATAGGGTTTTCAGTGGCTGATTGTTTCGGGATTGCCTTGGGAGTGGATTGCCACGTCCTTCTCCCAGTTTTGTGGTGCTGGGGATCGAACTCAGGACCTTTGAGACTGCAGAGCAGCGCTCTCCCAACTGAGCTAAGTCCCAGCCCTGTAGGCCTATAAGGAGGAGAAGACTGGGTAAGGTACATGACACAGGGCGCCTACCAGGCTGCTGCGCCCCTGGCCATGTGGGAAGACTCCTCCTAAGTGTTCCCGCTGGTTCCCTTCTCAGATTTTAAGGATTTCCCCAAGGAAAGACGTCCTGTTGCCCTCGTCGCTGTGCCTCACCTTTTCACATGGAGAGGGGACTTTCCGCTCCTCCGGCAGCTCTAACGGCCTGTACCTTTCCCCATGGCCCGCGCTCTCGCCAGTGGAGGTGAAAAGGACCCTGCGAAACCGCCGATTCTCTCCCGGGCTCACCTGCCCACAGGACAGGTACTTCCTCTTATGAGGCATTTAGAGCAGCAGTCTAGTCCAGCGGGAGATCATACTTGTCCCCTGGGGCCAGTGCCTGGGTGCCAGGGCTCTGCCACTGTGAATATCAGGACACTGTCTATGGCACAGGCTGGGATTTAGCTCAGTTGGTAGAGCGCTGCGCTGCAGTCTCTGAAGTCCTGAGTTAAATTCTCAGCACCACAAAAATGGGAGAAGGACCTGGCAATCCACTCCCAAGGCAATCCCGAAACAGTCAGCCATTGAAAACCCTATGAGGGTTGCTATGAGTCAGATAATGACTCGACGGCACCTAACAACAACAACTCTATGGCACACGTGAACTACATTCTCCAATCTGGTGGTGTGAACAGTGAAGCTGATGCGTGCGGCTCCCTCTGTTTCACTTTTTCGGAATCACTTCTCATTTGATTCCAAATTTGGGAGAAAGGCCAACGAATAACATTAATATTGTGGCCCATTGGCCAGGGACTCAGGAACACAAATTCCAGTGGCTGGGAAGAAAACAAATAAGGAGCAAGATCAAGGCTTTGGAGCTGGCCAGGGAAAGCCTCCAATTGGAGTCCAACAGCAGTCTGTGGGCCATGGAGCTCATTTCTCCATCGCCGCCAAGCGGGCAGCTGTTTTTACTTGGTCGGGCTGATCAGAACGTAGGAAGCAGAGCTCTGCAGTGTGTGAGGTTGCCCTGAACTGACTCGGGCTTGGGCAAGCATTCTCTTGGCAAAGCGTGCCTGACACGAAGGTTATGGGAAAAGTATCCCCGAGCCCTGGTCCAGGCTCTGCTCCAAATAGGCAAATCTTTCCCACATGGTCCACTGAGTGTGGATGGGCATTCCTGATTTCACAGCTTCCTGGCCAACTCTGCAGCCAGCCCATAATGTAAAAAGAGAGTTTTCTCTCCTGACGAGCTCAGGGCATTCCTGTAGGATTCCCACAGGTCCTGTGAAGTTAGGGCCAGACCGGCTGCCTCAAACTCACTTCCTACTTATGCTGCTTAAAGTTCTATCCAGAACCAAGGGTGGGCACCACTCAGGTAGCTAAGGAAGCACTAATCAAATACAGTGCAAAACTTTGTTTAGATCTCAATTAGAACAACACATTTTGAGATATGAGGATATTTGAACATAGCCTGGGCATTAGACAAGACCAAGGAGTTAATTATAATTGTGGTGGTGGTGTTAGGTGCTGTCGGGTTGGTATCTGACTCATAGAGACCCTCATAGGGTTTTCAATGGCTGACTGTTTCAGGATTGCCTTGGGAGTGGATTGCCAGGCCCTTCTCCCATTTTTGCGGTGCTGGGAATTGAATTCGGGACCTCAGAGACTGCGGGGCAGCAGTCTACCAACTGAGCTAAATCCCAGCCCATATAATTGTGTTAGGTATAGTATTTATGTAAGAGAATGCCTATTATTTAAAAGAGAAATGCCTATGGAACCATGAAGGGATGAAATGACATGTCTGTCATTAATTTTAAGGGAAAATGCTTTGAGTGGCAGGTTTATAAATCAATCTGAAATATTAGGAGGCCCACTATGAACATATATGTAAACTACACTCTGTTGGGTGCAAGAGTAATAATTGTTATTGATAGGTGCTGTCGAGTTGGGTCTGACTCATAGCGACCCTCTTGGGTTTTCAATGGCTGATTGTTTCGGGATTGCTTTGGGAGTGGATTGCCACATCCTTCTCCCATGTTTATGGTGCTGGGGATTGAACCTAGATCCTCACAAAGTGCAGAGCAGGTGCTCTACCTAAGAGTAATAATAGTATTCATAATAATAACAAGAGTAATCATAGGATTCTTAATTGTTGTTGTTGTTAGGTGCTGTCGAGTCGGTATCCGACTCATAGCAACCCTCTGTACAACAGGGGAAACACTATTGTCAGTGCTTCTCTCCTGTTCATAGGGTTTTCAATGGCAGATTGATTTTTGGGCGGGGGTTGCCAGGTCCTTCTCCCAAGCCTACAGCTTCTGGTGTTCCCAGGTGGTCTCCCATCCAGGTACTAACCAGGCCCGACCCTGCTTAGCTTCCGAGATCTGATGGGATCGGATGCCACAGGGCTACAGCTGCAGGCAGTATTCTTAATAGAATCAGTTAAATGGGATTCAAGAAGTTTCAATGACTCGCTTTATTAATGGTCTCAATGGGGAAAATACCCATAATCATCGTGAGAAGAAAGCATTTGGATATAAAAAAAATTGATGACCAT
Source organism: Pedetes capensis (assembly GCA_007922755.1). Lineage (NCBI taxonomy): Eukaryota > Metazoa > Chordata > Mammalia > Rodentia > Pedetidae > Pedetes > Pedetes capensis. Next base: position 25,828 of record VMDO01010926.1, read on the forward strand.
TCCTGCAAAGTAAGTGTTAGATAGCAGATGTTGAAGTTAATTATAAAATTTAACAATTAAGAGTGCAGTACAGGAGGAAATAAAACAAAGATCAGTGGTATAGAATAGTGTGTTCACATGTAGCTCTCTGTGTATGGTGTTACGGTTTCAATATGAGGTACGGTTCCCCCAGGCCCCTGGTGGTCAATGCTTGCTCTTTAGCTGATGGTACTATTTTGGGAGGTTCAGGAAAGTTTAGGCGGTGAGATCTAGATAGAGGAAGTAGGTCACTGGGGATAGGTCCTTGGGGACACCTTGTCTTCTTCTCTCCCTCTCTCTCCCTCTCTCTCCCCCTCTCTCCTCCCTGTCCACAATGAGGTAAAGAGCCTCCCCTGCCACAAGTTCCTGCCACTATGGTGTTCTCTCTCACTATGGGCCCAGAAACAACCAGGTGACCGTAGATCAGACCTTCTGAAATCGTGAGCCAAAGCAAATCCTTTCTAAGTTGTTCTCTTGGGTATTTTGTCACAGAGATGAGAAAAGTAAGACATATGTGAATGTATCAGACTATAATATATAGTGACTAGCACCTGATTCCATCAGATCTCGGAAGCTAAGCAGAGTCGGCCTGGTCAGTACTTGGATGAGAGACTACCTGGGAACACCAGGTGCTGTAGGCTTGGGAGAAGGATGTGGAAACCCACTCCCAAAAATCAATCTGCCACTGAAAACCCTATGAACAGCAGAGAGGCACTGACAATAGTGTTTTGCCTGTTGTACGTGGGGTTATTAGGAGTCAGACACCAACTGAATGGCACCTAACAAAAACAGCATGGGACTCTGCTCCAAGAGGGCTCCTGGGCACTTACCCCTGGCTTCCTTTGCACATCACCCAATGCCTTGTGGTCCGGCTGAGTGTTATTTTCTGTCCTTCACGGTGATAAATCTTTGCTGTGTGTGGTGGTATGCTGAGTTCTTGTAGAGAATCATCAAATCCCTGAGTGGTCCAGGGACCAATCTAGCTGGAGACCAGAAGGAGACATGTGGGAAGATAGAAGAAAAGTGGAGAGAAAAATTGCTTTGGAAAGGCAGGGAAAGGAAGATTGTAAAGGAAATGGAATGATTAATTTTCAAATGTTTTGGAGCGACACTACAATTAAAAGGCAACTCTCAATGTACTTTGTTGTTGTTGTTGTTATTGTTGGGTGCTGTCGAGTCGGTATCTGACTCATAGCAACCCTCAGAGGGTTTTCAATGGCTGACTGTTTTGGGATTGCCTTGGGAGTGGATTGCCAGGTCCTTCTCCCATTAATGTACTTTACTAAAGCTAAAATGAGGCCACCTGGCCAGAAGGCTAGAGAGGAACATTGCCAAATTGAAGCCGAGGGATGCATAATATTCTGAGGGTTTGTTTTCAAGGCCAGGTTAAGACTAAAGGTTTAAAAAATAGACACAAGAGAAACCATAGAGTTACCCTGTTGTGGACTGAATTGTACTTCTGCCCAAAAGATAGGTTCAAATCTGAAACCTAGGAATGTGGCATTATTTGGAAATGTCTGTCTGTGGATGGAATCAAGCTAGGGTAGGACCTTCAGTGAATTAGAGTGGACTGTAAATCCAGTAGGGATGGGGTTCTTGTTGTTGTTAGTTGCCGTCAAGTCGGTATCCGACTCATAGCGACCCTCATAGGGTTTTCAATGGCAGACTATTTCGGGATTGCCTTGGGAGTGGATTGCCAGGCCCTTCTCCCATTTTTGCTGGGCTGGGAATTGAACTCGGGACCTCAGAGACTGCAGCGCAGCGCTCTACCCACTGAGCTAAATCCCAGCCCTCAGTGAATTAGAGTGGACTGTAAATTCAGTAGGGATGGGGTTCTTATAAGAGGAGGAAATTTGGATAGAAAGATGCAGATATATGTGGAAGATGGCCACCTGGCGACAGGCAGAGATTGAAGTCAGGCCAAGAAGCACCACATGGCCAGCAACCACCAGAAGCTAGAGGAGGCAAGGCAAATTCTTCCCTGGAGCGTGTGGCCAGGGCATGGGCCTGCCGACACCTTGAATTTGGACTTCAGCTTCCAGAAAGCTGAGACTTTGTTTCTCTATGCAGGAGAATAAATGTATATGCGCACACATTCACACGGAACTGAGGTGGGAAAGGGCCCTTAGGTTTAGCTTTAATTTTTAAGATGTCCAATGATTGTGATTTTGTTTTGCCACCTAAGAAGAAGCAGTAGAAACGGGAGGTGAAACACTCAAAGGGAAGTTATAGTTCAAACGAACTAACAACTTGGCAAAGAAAATGGCCGCTGGGTGAGGTAGAATTAGATTGATTCAAAGAGGCTCCAGGTCACGTTAGGGAGATGGACTTACCTGGTTTTTTATAAGACCCTGGACAAGGGCCAGATGGAAGCCCAGCTACACACAATCAGTATGTAAAAGTTTTATCCGATTATTTGTCTGTTTGATAGGTTTGAGTCTGTTACTTTGACAAGTATACTTTTATAACAAGAAAATGTGTTTAAAATGTGAAAAATTTGACTTTATCTAACTAAATGCCAGCCAAATATCAAAGTTGGCCAAATTTAATTATTATGCAGGACTAAGTTTCATTTCTGTTGATGGACTGGCTGGCAGTGTTTGGATGAGTAACAAATATATGTTGTTGGTGCTGTTAGGTGACGTCGAATTAATGTCCAACTCCTAGCAGCCCTATGTACAACAGGCGAAACACTATTGCCAGTGCTTCTCTGCTATTCATAGGGTTTTCAATGGCAGACAGATTTTTGGGAGTGGGTTGCCGGGTCCTTCTCCCAAAACAAATTTACAATCTATTTTCCTTGCCTTCAACTTAGCCAAATGCTAGTTACACTTTTGTAATAAGTATTTTCACACAGTCTGTATACTACTGACACAAATGACCTAAACACGTGAAAGGGAATATAAAAAAAATTTAAAAACTCGTACATTTTTCAAATAAAGTTAATATTAAGAGTTATCTAAAATTGGTAGAAACCAAAAATATTTATGAATAGGAAATATTTAATTTTAAATTATTTAAATGCAGAAAATTTATTTAGACTGTTAATTAAATCACATTATTATTATTATTATTATTATTATTATTATTATTAATTTTTTTGAAGTACTGAGGGTGGAATAGGGTCTCACATATGCTAGGCCAGCGCTCCATTACTGAACTGCATCCAAAACCCCTTTTAATTTTTTTTCTATGTTGAGACAGATTCTCCTCAAGTTACGTAGGCTGCCTCTAGCCTCAGATTCATGACTCTCATGCCTCAGCCTTGCAGGTCCCTGGGATTATAGGCATGCACCACCATATCTGGTTTGTTTGTCTGTTTGTTTACAGTACTGGGAAGTTAAACTCAGGACCTTCTACATGCTAGGCAAGTGCTCTACCACTGAGCTTTGCCCACAGGCCTTTACATCTTTTATATTTTATTTTATTTTATTTATTTGCAAAACTTGGGGGTTGAACCCAGGACTTCGCACATACTTTGAAGGTGCTCTACCACAGGTTTTCATCCACAGCCCATTTTTTAGTTTTTTGTTTTGCCTCAGGGTCTCACCAAGTTACACAGGTTGCCTTTGGCTCCCAACTGGTGATCCTCTTGCCTCCACTTCCTGAGTCACCAGGATTACAGAAATGCACCCCCATGCCTCGCTCATTTTCTGTTTTTTATTTTGAGACAGGGTCTTGCTAAGGTACATAGTCTGTCTCTGAACTTGAACTTGCCATTTTTCTATCCCAGCCTCCCACGCCACTGGGATTATAGGCTTGCACCATGCTGCCTGCCTTACAGCACATGGATTTTTTAATAAAAAAGTAAAGCTAACTTCAAGTCTAATATTCATTTTCCAGGCAGTTGCCAAAGCACAGAGTCGGTAGGTACCAGGCTCCATACACATTACATCTAGAGCCACGTGGATAAAAATATAGGTGCAAAATGAATTTAGTGTTGGGAAATGCTTCTCAGCCATGGCATGGAATAGTGTGAAACCCAGAGTGACTTGTGAATACCTCTGAGGCCACATTCAAGACAAAAAGCTGTAAAATGAATGCTCCACAATCCTGGAAACTGAGTGTTTGTTATGCAAGAATTTATGGTGATGCCTATAATCCCAGCGGCTCAGGAGTCCAAGGCAGGAGGATCCCAAGTTCGAGACCAGAGGCAGCCTGTGTAATTTAGCCAGACCCTGTCTCAAAAAGTAAAAAAAAAACGGGCTGAGGGTGTAACTCAGTGGTCCAGCACTTGCAGAGCATGCAAGTGCGAGGCCCTGGGTCCAACCCCCAGTACCAAAAAAAAAAAAAAAAAAAAAAAGAAAAAGAAAAGAAAAGAAAAGGAATTTATCACATTCATGCTTTTGGGAAAGAATGTGACATGTTATTCTTCATCTGCTCCAAGTACGGACATAGCACAAAGCCCTTAGCATCGGAAGGGGCTTCGGAACCTGCCCAGCAGGCAAACCTTCCTGGCATCCAGATCCAGTTACCTCTGGTTCTTAGCTCACTGGCGTGCGAGGTGTGGAAGGGCTTCCGGGGCTGACGGTGGGGCGGTGGGAAGGAGTGTTTAGCACGGTGGGCTGCAGTCCACCAGCTCTGAGTATCGCATCCCAGTGACTGAGGCTGCTGTGCCTTCTGTAAATCAGTGTGCGTCCGTAACGTGATTATGGTCCCTGGGGCTCTGCAAACTGCAGCACCAGGGAAGGAGCCCCCTCGCCTGCTTCTGAAGGTGGTCCTGGTGGGCTCTGTGGGGTGAGTGAGCCTAGCAGAGGATCCCGGTGAATTGGATGTTGTGTGTTCCACCCAAAGGACCCCAGGGCCTCACTCAGGGTAGTGAGGAAGGGAAGGGAGAAAGAATTCACCAGTGCTACTTGCTGGAGGTACAGGTCAAAGGCCACTTAGCTTGAATTCTACCTCTCAGGAGCCCCACAGACCCTCTCAATGCTTTTTGGGTCTGGCTTTGAGACCTCTGTAGTTTAGCACCTGGAATAATTCTCTACCCCAGCTGAGGCCAGCTGGTAACTTAGTTGACGTTTGTTGTTGCTGTTGTTAGTTGCCGTCGATACCGATTCATAGGGACCCTACGTACAACAGGCGAAACACTTTGTCAGTGCTTCTCTGCTGTTCATAGGGTTTTCAGTGGCAGATTGATTTTTGGGTTGCCGGGTCCTTCTCCCAAGCCTACAGCACCTGGTGTTCCCGGGCGGTCTCCCATCCAAGCACTAACCAGGCCTGACCCTGCTTAGCTTCTGAGATGTGACGGGATCAGATGCCACTGTGCTACGGCTGCAGGCAGTCGATGCTTAGAGAGTCAAAAAATAATTTTTTGTCTTTGTGGTCAACCTCTTTTGACTGTGCTAGTTCTCTAAAGCAGGCTGGGATTTAGCTCAGCTGGTAGAGAGCTGCACTGCAGTCTCTGAGGTCCCGAGTTCAATTCCCAGCACCGCAAAAATGGGAGAAGACCTGGCAATCCACTCCCAAGGCAATCCCGAAACAGTCAGCCATTGAAAACCCTATGAGGGTCGCTATGAGTCTGATACCGACTCAAGGGCACCTAACAACAACAACAACAACAAGTTCTCTAAAGCAGGACTCGATACTCCAAGGCCACACAGGAATTTCCCAAGTCTAGACTGCGTGAGGCAGAAGCAATATTTTACTGGACGTATGGGATAAGGAAGGTAGAGGTTTATGTCCTAAGCAATGTGACTTCCATTTGAATGTTTGTGTCCCTCCCAAATTCAGGTTGAAACTTAATCCCCAAAGCAGCCAAGTTAAGTGGTGGTGCCCTTAGGAGGTGATCTGGCCAGGAGAGACCTGCCTCTATGAATGAGATTAGTGCCTCAGATGGCTTCAGGCAGTTCACCCTATCCACCCCTCTGCCATACAAGACACAATATTTCTCAATAGTAGGAGACACAACACAAAGGTGCCACTTTGGAAGCAGAACACAGCTTTCACCTGACACATATCCTGCAACAGCTTTGATCTTGGACTTCTAGCCTCTGGAGCTGTGAGAAAGAAATTCTTGTTCTTTATAAGTTACTCAGCTTCCGGTATTTTGTCATAGCAATAAGACTGAACAAAGACAGTGATAATAAGCTTTTTACACAGCTCTCTTCAAGTCTTCCTACCCTTTCAAATTCTCTCCCAGTATCAGCCATTTAACCTCTTTTTCCTTCACATTACATATCTTTCTCCCTTTCTCCACATAACTAGCTGAAGCCCCTATTGCTTCTCTTCCACCCCAGCATCACGAGAGCTGTATTCTGTATATAGCAAGTCCTATCTCTTTAGTTTCCTGTTCATAGTCTCACAACCAACTCCCTGGCCAGCGCACAAAGGACTTTCCCTTGGATTCACCATCTTTCAATATAAAAATCTAGCATAAATAGAAAGAGAGTTTTCAGCCAGAGGATTTTTTTTTTTCTATACGGGGCATTGAACCCAGGGCTTGCAACATGCTTTGCAAGAGATCTGCTGACCTGCATCTGCAGCCCATTTTTTACTTCTTTTCTTGAGACAGGGTCTTGCTAAATGAGTAGGCTGTCTCTGGCCTTGAACAGGCGATCCTCCTGCCTCTGCCTCCTGAGTGGCTGGGATTACAGGTGTGCGCCACCACACCCATCTCAGCCAGACTTTTACAAGGTAGTATTGTTGAAGTGGCTTCTCAGTTCCACCCTCTTCTGCTTGGTGCAGACTGCAAACAACAAAGCCAGAGCAGGAAGCTTAGTTAGGAAACTTGGTTTTCGGGTTTGGCGCTGGCCTTGTACCTAGAAGAGAATGAAGTTCAGTGAACAGCGGATGTGTATCCAGCCCAAGCACCCTCGGCTCCTCATGCCCACGTGTGCCCTGGAGCCTGAAGTTCACGGTGTTGCTTAGCCCACCCTTAGAGGTCAGACCACACCTGTGATAAAAAGCAGTACCTGAGTAACTTTCTCCAAGAACTCAGCTCTTTTGTTTATAAGCTAATTCACCCCCAAACCTCAGTCCTGTGTTCAAGGAGAACAGACAAGGAAAAGCATTTTGTGTGCTAGAGAGGAAGGGAAGAGGTTTGTATATGAAATGTCAGCCTCTCTCCAGCCTGGCAGTAATGGAAGCCGGATTTGGCAGGATATAGAGCTCTATCATGGGCTGGGATTTAGCTCAGTTGGTAGAGCGCTGCTCTGCAGTCTCTGAGGTCCCAGATTCGATTCCCAGCACTGCAAAAATGGGAGAAGGACGTGGCAATCCACTCTCAAGGCAATCCTAAAACAATCAGCCATTGAAAACTCTATAAGGGTCACTTAGTAGGACAAGACTCAAGAGCTCCTAACAACAAGAAGAGCTCTACCACTATGATAAGATTTCAGTTCTTGCCTGGAGGCTGAGATAGCAGCTGAGTGGATGAATGCCTCTGGATCAGTGTCTTCATTGCATCAGACATTCTATGGTAAATGATCTGATGTTATGATCTGGCAATAAGTGCATGTGCTTTCAGATAATGTGGATGGGCAGGAGATGGGAGAGGGCAAATCCACCCCATACCAGCCAAGTGGAAGACTCAGCGCTCTGCAGACATTTCATCACTTCTCCACCACTGGGCATTTTGCATGCTGTTCTTTGAATCTAGAATAGTCTCCATATGGAATGCTGTGCCTTTTGTTAAACATCATTTCCACCCTTTAAAATATCCTCTCGGCGCTTTCGCCTCACTCCTGGTGGACGCTGTCTCTGTGTTCTTCCACTCATCGTCAGGAAGCAGAGAGTGGGTCCTCTCTCTCTCTCAGTGTCCTTGGGTGAATTGCTTCCCGTGCACTTGACCTACATGTCAGCATCGGCTCTCCAATTGCCTTCTATAGAACCTGGCAACCTCTTCCCCCTAAGGGCTCTCAAAAATCTGTAACAACGACATGATGACAGAGGAGTCCCCAAAGCAAAGAGGGAACAATTGACCAGTGATAGTTGTTGAGTGAATAAATGAATCCCCACACCCTGTCACTACAAGATGGCAGCAGTCCTTGTCTCCCTTGCTGAAGATAGGTACATTTGGCCCTCCATCAACTCATCAATGTGGAGCCATGCTGGGCACTGAAAGACCAGGTCGTGGCTGAGTCCTCAGTCCTTGCATGGTCACAGATTCACTGTATAAATCCTGGTCTGCATGGTGAAGAAAAGTGAGAGGGCAGCAATAAATTTTAACTTGTGGTTGTTGTCCTTAGGTGCCATCCAGTCGGTATCTGACTCATAGCAACCCTGAGTACAACAGGGGAAACACTACTGTCAGTGCTTCTCTGCTGTTCATAGAGTTTTCAATGAGGGATTGATTTTTGGGAGCGGGTTGCTGGGTCCTTCTCCCAAGTCTACAGTACCTGGTATTCCCAGGCAGTTTCCCATCCAAGTACTAACCAGGCCTGACCCTGCTTAGCTTCTGAGATCTGATGGATCAGATGGCACAGGGCCATGGCTGCAGGCCAAATTTTAACTTAATGAATTGGAAATGCCTCATGAGGTGTCAGAGGCATTAATGCAAAGAATGGTTTTATTTAGTATTGCTCTCTGTGCTCTAAGAATCACAAACTACTTGAGCACCTCAGCATTCGTCACGTAAATGCCAAATCAACAGGATCGCAAACCTGATACCAAGAGAACAGATGAGTGGACCCCAAATCACACAATGGAACCACATTTGAAACACAGAAGCTAATGAAATTACCAAGTGGAAATACAGACTAAAACCGGACGTAAGCTGTGATGAGGTTCTGGGAGACAAGCTTGGTCACACAAGCCCCTCATTTAGCACATGGTGTCTCAGCAAGAAGGGAAAGGGTCTTGTCAAAAGTCAACCAGCTGTCACTATGCGGGCTGGAACAAAACCTGCCATGGCGGGTAAACCAAAAGGAGCGCATAATTGCCTCAAATAGTTCCCTGTAGGCACCAAAGCAGTCTCACTAAGGAGCCCAGGTAATGAAAGCACTCATCCATTTAACGCAGTGCAGAGTTTGCAATGGAAATCTTGGTGGCCCTGTCCCTCGTCCCTCCTGAGCACGTTTGCTAGAGAGGACTGGGCAGAGTCAAGTGGGACAGAGCTGGTGTCTGCAGCAAGGTTGGCCCTCGGGGTGAAAGCTTTCCTTTGTGTCACAAGAGGAAGCCCAGAAGCAGGTCCCTGGGATCCGTCTCTGGAACCAGAGGGGACAAAGGTGATGGCTGGAGCTGGGTGCGGTGGCGCATGCCTGTAATCCCAGTGGCTCAGGAGGCAGAGGTGGGAGCATCGCAAGTTTGAGACCAGACGCAGTCTGCGTAACTTAGCGAGACCCTGTCTCAAAAAATAAAAAAATGGGCTGGGCGTGCAGCTCAGTGGTCCAATACTTGCAGAGCATGCAGGTGCAAGGCCATGGGTTCAATCCCCCGTACCCCCCCCCCAAAAAAAAAAGATCAGCAGAGGAGGTAGTCGCTCCCATAGGGTCACTGAGGCCCAAGCATATCCCTTTCCAGACGTAAGTAATGTGCATTATTCTAGATCAAGGGTACAGGGCCCAGCTCAGTGGTCCAGCACTTGCAGAGCATGCAGGCGCGAGGCCCTGGGTCCAACCCCCAGTACTACAAAAAAGATAGCTGTGGCAAACAGGTGCTTAGTTGTCTTGAGATCCGTGCTAAAGAGCTCTTAACTGAAATGGGCAGCGCGGGCCTCTTGGCTCATTCCTTTCAACCCTAGATTTCTGTCTCACTTGGGGGCCAGTCTGTCAATACAAAGCACTGTCCTTGGGTTCTCTGCCATCTTCTTTCTGGCTTCCTCTCCCTACCCTGCACCTGAGATTCATATTACCATTCATTATTGCCCATGGCTCTCCTACAGTGCTGTGTTCAATAAGAAAGTACGCCTCTTCCCCACGGGACTGTGCGGGTCTTTCCCCTTTCATTTTCCTAGAGCAATGGGATGCCATGGCAACATCTAATCCCTAACCTTGAGGTGGGGGTGGGGTGGGTGATGCAGTCAGAGCAGGGGTTCTTGAGAAAGAAAACAAAGAATTTGCCCCAGGAAGGGACAGATGAAGGAGCAGTATTCTGAGCAGGTGCTCCTCAAACTCAGGAGACAGCCACCCAGAGAGCCACAGACAGGGATTCAGGTGGTCAGGACGGAGCCAGAGGGTGTATACTGCTCATACGACATCAGGTGATACCTTTGTTAGTGGTCTAAGGACCACAGTTTCAGTACAGATTGTAGGCAGCCCAGGGAACAGCTTGGATTCCCTGCTACATCCAGATCATATGTGCTTGCCCCAGAAAAGATGTTAATAAAGTAGTAAGTAAATGCTTACTGAATTTTGTTTTCTGTGTGGTACTGAGGATTGAATCCTGGGCCTTACACGGGCTTTGCTCTACAACTGAGCTGCACCCCCGGGCCCTTTTAAAATTTTTTATATTGAGATGTGGTCTAAGTTATGCAGGCTGCCTCTGGCCTCAAACTTCTGGTTCTCCGGCCTCAGCCTCCCCAGTCGCTGGGATTACAGGCGTTCACCATTGCGCCGGGCTGGGATTTAGCTCAGTTGGTAGAGCAATGCTTTGCAGTCTTTGAGGTCACAAGTTTGATTCCCAGCACCACAAAAATGGGAGAAGGACGTGGCAATCCACTCCCAAGGCAATCCTGAAACAGTCAGCCATTG
>VMDO01010926.1:36573-69375 GCA_007922755.1 Pedetes capensis
CTATATAGTAAAAGATAGAGAAGACTTGGATGGGAAACTTAGATAGGAAGGGGGGAGGGGGGAAACATAGAGGAGGGTAAGGGGTAACCTATATGAATAATGCTTATCAAATTGCATATATGAAAATTGTCACAACGAAAAGCATGTCAAAATGAATCACATTATGATGTACATTAAAAATTTCTAATAAAAAAAATACTTCACAGAACAATTTAAAAAAAAAAACAAAAAAAAAACCCTATGAGGGTCGCTATGAGTCGGATACCGACTCGACGGCACCTAACAACAACAACAACAACAACCATTGCACCGGGCTTGTATTTACTCAATTTAATGTTACCTGACACACCACACTGGGTGCTTGAATTCTTATAATAATAATAATCCTGAAAAATATAAAACATATTAGCTTGGCTGTAAGAATGGGGCTCATTGGTCATGCACTGAGGTACCAGGAGGCTGAGTTACTTGCTCAAGGGCAGAGTTCCTGTAGCAACTGTTGTTTACCAAATAGCCCATGGGCTCACCTGCCTTTCCTAATCTCCCTTGAAGTTAGTTGCGGCTGCTGAATTCACTCCAGCCAATACGCGGTTGGGGACATGCGCTGTGTGGTCTCCTGGCTGAGGCAGTTGGGGGCCAGTGTCCCACCTTCAGCCCTGTCTTCCTGGCTGGGTATTCTGCTTTCTGCAACACGTGGCCCCACAGGGAGGGCAGTAGGGATGCTGGCTCAGCCACAGCCGACCTCACGCGGGCTGTGCGAGATTTGTGTTTAAATCCCTTCAGATTGCGGTTTTGTTACTGGATTCTTCTGACGAGTGTGGGCTCAGGGTGGACAGCAGACCCTACTTTGTATAAGTAGCTTTATATCTGGGATCTGGGGTCCCCTGGGATCTGGGGGTTGAGGGAGCATACGCTACCCTCAAACCAGCTTAGATTAGTCACATTCTGGTACTGCCTATAGCTGGAGCCCTGATGACCTTGGCACTGGGGCTGTGCAAAACAGCCAGTGCGCTGAGAAACACAGGGAGATGGGACAGCTTTGCCAGGGTGGCAGCGGTGACCATCTCTGACTCATGATCAGGCCCCTTTCCATGACAGCACTGATTGCTTTCTAGCTCTGGTTTTTATCTATACGTATTGAGGGGTTTTCAAGCATGGCCAGGATGAGGAAGACCATGCTTTTGGAAGCGTTATGGGTTGCATTCATGCACTGAAGGAAAGATTATTTTCAGAACATTGCTGTTAGGTGCCATCGAGTCAAATATAACTCATAGCAACCCCAAGTAGAACAGAATGAAACACTTCCGGATTCTGTGCCAGGCACATGATCTTATTTATGCTTAAGCCCATTGTTATAGCCACTATGTCAATTTATCTAGTTGAGGGTCTTCTTTTTTTTCATTGACTTGTGACTCTCCCTAAAATGATGTCCTTCTCCAGGGATTGGTCCCTCTTGACACCATGTCCAAAACAAATCAGATAGAGTCTAGCCATACTTACTCCCAAAGAGCACTGTGGTTGCACTTCTAGGACAGATCTGTTGGTTCTTTGGCAGTCCATGGTATACTCAATATTCGTCTCCAGCACCATAATTCAAAAGCATCAATTCTTCTCCTATCTCCCTTATTCTATGTCCAGGTTTCACAAGCATATGATGCAACTGAAAATACCATGGCATGAGTCAGGTGCACCTTTGTCTTCAATGTGACATCTTTACTTTTCAGCATTTAAAGAGGTCTTTTCTAACAGCTTTTCCCAATGCAATGTGTCTTTCGATTTGACCACTCCTTCCATGGGTGTTGATTGTAGAACCAAATTAAAGCACAATCTTGGACAACTTCAATCTTTCCATTTATCATGAAGTGGCCTACTGACCCAGTTGTAAGGATTTTTGTTTTGTTGATGTTGAGGCACAATCCATACTGAAGGCTGTGTTCCTTGATCTTCATCAGTAAATGTTTCAACTCCTCTCCACTTTCAGTAAGCAGAGTTCTGTCATTTCCATAACACAGGTTGTTAATGAGTCTTCCTTTAATTCTGATGCTGCATTCTTCTTCATAAAGTCCAGCTTCTGGGATTATATGCTCAGCGTAGAGATTAAAGTGGTACGGTGAAAGAATACAGCCCTGATGCACACCTTTCTTGACTTTAAACCAGGCTATTCTTCCTTGTTCTGGTTGAACAAATGCCTTCTAGTTCATGGACAGATTCCTCATGAGTACAATTAAGTGTTCTGATATTCCTATCCTTCACAATATTATCCTAATTTGTTATGGGCCACATAGTCAAATCCCTTTGCATGGTCAATAAAACATCATTAGACATGTTTCTGGTATTCTCTGCTTTGGGCTAATATCCAACTGACATTATCGATGATGTCCCTGGTTCCATGCCCTCTTCTGAATCCAATTTGGTTTCCTGGTAGTTCCCTGTCTATATACTGCTACAGTCATTTTTGAATGATCTTTAGCAAAATTTGCCTTGTGTGTAATATTAATGATATCTTTCAATAATTTCCACATTTGTTTAGATCCCTTTTCTTGGGAATAGGCATAAATATGGATCTCTACCAGTCAGTTGGGCTGGGATTTAGCTCAGTTGGTGGGGTGGTGTTCTGCAGTCTCTGAGATCCCGGGTTTGATTCCCAGCACTGCAAAAATGGGAGAAGGACATGGCAACCCACTTCTGATGCAATCCTGAAACAATCAGCCATTGAAAACCCTATGAGGGTTGCTATAAGTTGTTCACAACTCGATGGCACCTAACAACAAAAACAACAGCCTATCAGTTGTCCAGATAATTGTTTTCTAAATCTCTTGGCATAAACAAGTTAGCACCTCCAGTGCTGCTTTATTTGTTGAAGGGTATTGGTATTCCATCAATTCCTGGAACCTTGTGTTTCGCCAGTTCCTTCAAGGTATCTTGTACCTCATCCTTCAGTACCATTGGTTCCTGATCATATACAACCTCTTTAAATGGTTGGTCATCCACCAGTTCTTTTTGATTTAATGACTCTACGTACTCCTTCTATCTTCTTTTGATGTTTCCCATGTCCTTTAATATTTTCCCTATAGAATCCTTCACTATTGCCACTTGAGGCTTGAAAATTTCAATTCCTTAAGCTTGAGAAAAACAGAGCGTGTTCTTCCCTTTTGTTTTTCTATCTCCAGCTCTTTGCACATGTCCTTATAATATTTGATTTTGTCTTCTAGAGCTGTCCTTTGAAATATTCTGTTTAGTTCCTCAACTTCATCATGTTTTCCCTTTACTTTAGCTGCTTGTTGTTCAAGGGCAAGTTTCAGAGTCTCTCTTGATATGTAATTTGATCTTTTCTTTTTTTCCTGTCTTTTTAATAATCTTTTGCTTTCCTCAGGAATGATGTCTTTGATGTCATGCCACAACTCATCTGGTCTTCCATCAATGTCTGACACATCAAACTTGTTCTTAAGGTGGTCTCTGAACTCAGGTGGGATATACTCAGGGTCATACCTTGGCTCTCATATACTTGTTCTAATTTTCTTCAGTTTAACTTTGATTGTGCATATGAGTAGTTTGTGGTCTGATCCCCAGTCAGCACCTGGTCTTGTTCTCACTTTTGATACTGAGCTTTCCATTGTCTCCTTCCACAAATGTCAGTTTGGGTCCTGTATGTGAATTCCATGTGTATCTCTGCCATTTATGTTGTTGAAAAAATGTATTTTCAGTGAAAATGTCTTTGGTCTGACAAGTGATCTCTAACATCACTCCTTTTCATAGGCCATATTTTTGAACTACTGAGCTTTCTTCTTTGTATCTAACTTCTGCATTCCAGTCACCAGTAATTATCAGTACATCCTGATTGCATGTTTGATCCACTTCAGGTTGCAGAAACTGGTAAAAATCTTCCCTATCTTCATTTGTAGCTTTAGTGGTGGGTACGCAGATTTGAATAGTAGTCATATTAACTGGCCTTCCTTGTAGGTGTATTGATATTATTCTATCACTGGCAGCATAGTACTTTAGGACAGATATTGAGATGTCTTTTTTGACAATGAACACACCCCTATTTCTCTTTAATCTGTCATTCCCAGCATAGTAGACCTTATGGTTATCTGATTCAAAATAGTCCATACTAGTCCATTTTAGCTCACTGATGCCTACAATGTCGAAGTTTATGTGGTCCGTTTCCCTTTTGACAATTTCTAATTTTCCTAGATTCATACTACATCCATTCCACATTCCAGTTATTAATGGATGTTTATAGTTGTTCCTTCTAATTTTGAGTTGTGCCACATCAGCAAATGGATGTCCCTGGGGCTTTACTCCCTTCCTGTCATTAAGGTCAACTCTACTTTGAGAAGGCAGCTCTTCCCCAGGCTTCTTTTGAGTGCCTTCAACCTCAGGGTCTCATTTTCCGGCACTATATCTGACTGTTTCTCTGCTATTCATTGGGTTTTCAATGGCCAATTGTTTTAGGAGGGGATTAGCAATGTCCTTCTCCCTAGTCCATCAGTCTGGAAGCTCAAGTGAAACCTGTCCACCATGGATGACCTTGGTTGTATCTTTAATACTAGTGGCATAGCTTTCAGCATCACAGCAATACACAAGCCCCATAGTGAGGCAAAGTGACAGACACATGGGGATTCAGAACATTAATGCACTTTTAAACCTCTATTGGCTTGTTTAATGGATAAGGGGAGGCACACAGTTGCTGTGGGATCAATGTTTGTGCTCTTCTCTTTATGTTTGGAAACCTACTCCTCAAGTTGGGTATGGTAGTGCATACCTGTAATCTCAGTGACTCGGGAGGCAGAGGCAGGAGGATCACAAGTTTGAGACCAGAGGCAGTCTGCATAATTTAGTGAGACCCTATTTCAAAAAGTAAAAAAAAAAAAAAAAAAATAAATAAATAAAAAAATAGGCTAAGGGTGCAGCTCAGTGGTACAGCACTTGCAAAGCATGCAGGTGTGAGGCCCTGGGTTCGACCCTCAGTACCACAAACAAAACAACAACAAAACAAAACCAAACCAAAAACAAAAACAAAATAAAAAATAAACAAAAAACCTCCTCCTCAATGCCATCATGTTAAGAGTTGGGGCCTCTGGAAGGTGACTAGATTGTGAGAGCGCTGCCTTTATGAAGGTGGTTGTTGTTGTTAGGTGCCTTGAGTCATGTCATAAATGAGGTTAGTGCCATTGAAAAAAGAAGGCACCCAGAGCTAGCTTTCCTTTCCCATAATGAGAGGGCACAGTGAGATGGCACAGGCCCTCAGGAGATGCCAAGTTGGCTGGCACCTTGATTGTGGACTTCCCAGCTTCTGGAACTCTGAAGATACAATGGACTTGGCAGTGCCTAATCAATAGAAGCTTGTTTCTGTTATAGCAGCCTGAGCTGCCTGAGGCAATCGCACATGTGTCCCATGAAATAATAAAAGGTGCAAAAGCTGATGGTATTTATACGTCAAAAGAACATTACTTACTGTTTATATAGAGGAGCAGAACTGACTTAAGAAAAACGAACAAACCTGAAAAAAATGTATAATCACTATAAAAATCAAACCAGTATTTGAGACACTGAAATCTCAGCCTGCTCTCTTCTTGTCCATGTTTCTTCTTCTCTGTTAAAAACATCTTCCTGTACAAGGTGATTTCCTGGAGAGGTGAATAGTGAACCTCTCCAAGGACCAGCTGATCTCTGTTCTTGGAAACAATTTGCATCAAGTGGCATAGTAGAGAAAGTGACCCGCCTCACTGTGAGAGCAATATAATCTTGATAATAAAACTGTAGGGCTGGGATTTAGCTCAGTTGGTAGAGCGCTGCGCTGCAGTCTCTGAGGTCCCAAGTTCAATTCCAAGCACCGCAAAAATGGGAGAAGGACCTGGCAATCCACTCCTAAGGCAATCCCGAAACAGTCAGCCATTGAAAACCCTATGAGGGTCACTATGAGTCGGATACCGACTCGACGGCACCTAACAACAACAACAACAACAATAAAACTGTAAAAAGACAGTACTTAAAGAAGAAAATACAGATCAACATCACTTAAATAATAAATTCTAAGATTAGGTCTGCAAATCGAACAGTGAATGTGTGTATGTGCATACACACACGTGCACACACACACACACACACATATATACAAGGAAAAAGTAGGATTTATCTCAGGAATAAAAGTGGATTGGACATGAGAAAAATCTAATGCACTGCAAGAGGGAAAAATAATTTATATAAGCTTAATCAGTGTAGTCATAAAAATTCAGGCAACTTGTGAATGCAACAGAATTCTTCTAACCTGAGATTCTTCCCAAAACCTATGCCAAATATGCTTTTGGAAGTGAATGGTGAAACTTGACTCTTGTGCATGCCCCTGCTATTTTGAAATGCAAATCCTCAATGCCATTAGATTTCTTTTGAATGCCAATCTTTTGTCAGCATAGAAAAAAAAAATACAAGATGTTCATTTTATTTTTAATTTCCTGTTTTGGGTAGAACTTTCCTGAAACTGTCAAATCCAAGAGGTGTTAGAAGCTTTCTGACTGGAGTGTTTTCACTCTGATGCCCAGGGGGTCACATAATATTGTCAAAGATTAAAGTTACAGATGGCAATTTTGGTGAACCCTCTTGTTTGCAACTGATGTGATTCTATTTCTTCTTCCTGGCCTTGATTATGCAACCTATAGCTTTTATTATACTTATTGCAAATGAGCTATTTTCCCCCCAAATAGAGGGAAATGATTATAAAATGTTATTGGCCTGGAATAACTTTATTTCTATATTCTAAACAAATAAACAGGAATAGGATGTTCCCATTAATGCCAATTCCCCTCAATTGTTTCTAAATTTTCAGTGTTCTTCCAGTCAAAATCTCAGCTGGGCTTGATTGCTATTGAAATGCATATGAAGAACAGCCAGGACCATTACTATAACTTTATGATGTCTGCTGTGGTGTCTCCCCAGGTTGTATACACCCATGTCATTAGTAAACTGACTTGCTAGAATTAACTTTGGAAAGCAGCCATAACACAGTGTAATGCAGCAGCAGAGAGACCCAGCCATAAATTCACATAAATATGAAGCCTGAATATGTGGATATAGTGTCATGTAAATACGGAGCGAGAAGTCCGGGCTCTCCAATAATGGGTGTTAGACATGTGAGTCAACAATGCACTTGGAGTTTTTCATATAGAAAAAATTCTGGACCCAGATCCTTTTGAAAAGGATTTCTACAAGGCCTGTAACTGACAGCTTGTTAGTTGCTATTTTGTTTATTTCTAACATCAAATTTAACATGGAAGACTAGCTTTTTGACCTCAAGGTTGTTGTTGTTGTTGTTAGGTGCCGTCGAGTCAGTATCCGACTCATAGCGACTCTCTGTACAACAGGGGAAACACTATTGTCAGTGCTTCTCTGCTGTTCATAGGGGTTTCAATGGCAGATTGATTTTTGGGAGGGCGTTGCCAGGTCCTTCTCCCAGCCTACAGCTTCTGGTGTTCTGAGGAGGTCTCCCATCCAGGTACTAACCAGGCCCGACCCTGCTTAGCTTCCGAGATCTGACGGGATCGGATGCCACTGGGCTACAGCTGCAGGCGACCTCAAGGTAGGGAAGGAATAATAAATTAAAACACAAGAAGCATGAAATCTAAAGGGAATTTCTTTTCTTTATGGATTGTTCAGAGAGGCTATATTTTCTTCTGAAAATTTAAGATGAACGGTTTAATAGCAAAATGGACAAAAGATACCAGCAGGCCAGTCACAAAAAATTCAAATGTCGAATAAACACAAAGTTAAGCTATCTTGTTAGTAGTCAGGGAAATGCAAATGAGTGCAGTATAGGATTTCTTCAAGGCTGGTAGGGCCAAGTACCGTGTGGACACTCCCATCTCTTCGCATCTGCACCAACCCTTACTGGACTGTTACCATTTCTCAGCGGCCAGATCGGCAAGTGGCTTCCCCAGAGGGCTGTCGCTGACCGTCCTCCGCGGTGTCCCCTGTGGCGCGGTGCTCCCCGCGGTCAGTGCCTGTCCACACACTGCACTGGTGTTCTCTCTGTGCGCATGCGCGGTGCCGTGTGACCCTAAGCGTCATGCGTTGCCTCCCAGCTGTGCCGGATCCTTTCCTCTTGCTCTCCTGTCTCCGTGACGGTGACACCTGGGCATTCCAGACGGTACAAGGACCCTCCCTGAGGCTGTGGGAGGGGAGTCCCCTATAACCCACAGTGCACATGTTATGCGAATGAGAAAAACATTCTTTTTGGGCTGGGCGTGGTGGCGCACGCCTGTAACCCCAGCGGCTCGGAGGCAGGGGGCAGGAGGATCACAGGTTCTAGACCAGAGGCATTCTGTGTAATTTAGCGAGACCCTGTCTCAAAAAGTAAAAAATGGGCTGCGGGCGCAGCTCAGTGGCCTAGCACTTGGAGAGCACGCAGGTGTGAGGCCCCCAGTACTGCGGGGGGGGGGGGGTAGAAAAAGGAAAAACATTCTTTTTGATGACCAGCTAGGATTGGAAAATAAATAAATGATAATCTTTCTAGGGCACACATCTGGACATAGAACTGATGGGCGTTACTACAGGATCTGGCAAGGAATTTGTATTCCTCAATGTGAGTTAGTGAGGCCCCGCCTAGTAGACCTCAGGTTTAGATAGATAAATAAAATCCCACGTTCCCGGTGGAGCTCAGAGAAGCACCCTAGGATTTGCACCACAGCATGGGCGTTCCTTTCTCCCAGGTTGTCAACATGGGAGCCACAAGGCACAGGGAAACTTGAACTGTCTAGGGTGACTGAGAGGCTAAAATAGTTGTTGTTGTTGTTGTTAGGTGCCGTCGAGTCAGTATCCGACTCATAGCGACCCTCATAGGGTTTTCAATGGCAGACTGTTTCTGGGTGGCCTTGGGAGTGGATTGCCAGGTCCTTCTCCCATTTTTGCGGTGCTGGGAACTAAACTCGGGACCTCAGAGACTGCAGTGCAGTGCTCTACCCACTGAGCTAAATCCCAGCCCGCTAAAATAGTAGTTGCACTTAAAATTGAAGCAGTGTAAAATACCTTCCCCTTAAACACGTCAGTGTTTTGGTAGGATTGCTTTGGATTAGAATTGAAAATTTAACATCAAAATTGAAGTGTGAATCGCACACCATACTTCTAAATTATAAAAATGTATCTGGACAAATTTTATGTAGACTGAAAATACTTATTTTACATGTATTGAGTTAAATCAACCATGCTTAATCTCACCTGCTCTTTCCACTCAAAGGTGGTTACAAGTTGGCTCATGTTACCTTTCTATGGACAGCGATGCTCTAAACTAACTTCCTTGGCATGGCAGCTCATCCCAACCAAACACAGGAAGTTGAAACTTGAAGAAGTCAACTCCTGAGCGCAGTCAGAGCAGCACAGGACTCTATGTGCTGCAAAACAAAGGCTTCACAGACCCGAGGGGGCACCTTCGCACTCCGGCCCGAACACCGGTCTATACGTTTCTTCAGGCGTCCTCATGTGAACCTGGTCTATCAGGTGCTGTGAATCCTTTTAAGCTTCTCTCAGGGACAGTGTGGGTCCCTGAGTGCCACTTCTTAGCTTCATGACCTTGAAGTCCCTCTCTGCCTGCCAACTGTTCCATTTACCCCTGAGCTGCCCCAGGTAGTCCCTGCCTAAAGCAGATCACTCTTCTGACTCCTGGGGACTTACTTGCTCTCCACTTTGCTAAGTAACCTCGCTCAAAGCTGACCAACACATGGACCAAGCTTACAGAGGGTAACACATTTCAACTTGGATAAAAAAATTCATCCACCAACTTGCTAAGCCTAAGCAACTCACATTTCTCTCAGGTGATGCCAGCGTTCACCCCAAGTCCTGTTCCCTTTCTTTCCCTTTTTGGCTCCCTGGCCCATGACAGTGAGATGAAGAAATGAGGAGCACCCTCCAGTTATCTTCATGCACCCAGTCATATGCGGAATTAAGCATAAGGGATGGAGTTTATTTGGGCTGAAGACATAAAGGGTGCAACCGTGCTACCCTGGTGCCCTGGGCTGTCTGCCAGGGACTCGCCTGCCTGAGCTTCCTCCTACTTGACAAGCTGGACACTCAAGGTAGAGCAAGAGCCCACTTAATCCTCTGGCCTGGCAGGAAAATTAACCATGCTGCCCAAACCAGCACCTCTTGTTAGTTTAGCCAAATCAAAAAAGGAACCTGGCATCCTACTAGCGTGGGCATGATTAACTGGCAGTGCATCTAATTCAAAGGACACCCGGGTAGGATTCCAACACCTCTGCCGCAGGATGATGCTTTTATGTGCTTCAGAAATGTGCAAACGGATGCCGGGAGGGGTGGCGCACGCCTGTAATCCCAGCGGCTTGGGAGGTGGAGGCAGGAGGATCGCAAGTTCGAGCCCAGAGGCAGTCTGCGTAATTTAGTGAGACGCTGTCTCAAAAAGTCAAAAAAATGGGCTGGGGGTGCAGCTCAGTGGTCCAGCACTTGCAAAGCATGCAGGCTCAAGGCCCTGGGTTCAACCCCCAGTACCCCCCCCCCAAAAAAAAGTGCAAACCGGAGAGGCTGTGTAATAATTCGCCGCTTTGCTTAATGCCGGAAATGAGAGGACAGAGGCCAATCTTACAGTTGCTTTATTTAACAAAACTTATGCCAACTGCTATGTCTATATACAGACGTGTTTCAACCCCAGAGCAGCAGACACACAAACTTTGAACACAGGAATTGTAATAATGCTTGACATGTTACAGCATTTTGTTTTCTGCTCATGTAGACATTCACGGACTCACAAGTGTTTCTGGAGGCTGAGCAGCAGGACAGGTTCCTGCTCTGGGATGGCTCAGGGGAATGCTAACAGAGAGGGATGGAACTTGGAGGGTTAATGCATTGGGTTTGCTTTAGTCCAACACACAGTGCCTAGCCCGTGACAGGGGCTCACAAAATGTTTTGGACTGGGCACTAAAAATTGGAATAAAATAGTCCATTAATAGTATAGTGAAAGTCAGTGGCTTTTAAAATATTTTTACTCTACTTGTCTACATCATAAATGTAACAAGGTCATCTCATTTCTGGTCCCCAAAAGTAAGAAAAACCTACTTTAAAAAATAAGTTTAAAGTCATTTTATTAGTACTATTAAAATGTAGTGACTGGCGATCCTTCATCAAGGGAAGAGGACGCAAATGCTCCACATGGTTCTGCCCCTCCGCCCTCTGATTTTGTTAGAAATGGGTTTGCTTCCTGCCACTCACTCACCTACATGTTAATAAGCTATTTTCTAAACCTCCTTATTTAGAGAAGACAGCCCCTTTTTGCTTTCTCATGTTTAGGACTTCCAGGAACCCTTTTATTTCCTTAAAGAGTATTAGTTCTGAAAATCCCCCCAAAAGCTTTGCTACATATTGTTGTTGTTGTTAGGTGCTGTCGAGTCAAGTCCGACTCAGCCACCCTCACAGGGTTTCTCAGTGGCTGTTTTGGGATTGCCTTGGGAATGGGTTGCCAGGTCCTTCTCCCATTGCTACATATTAGACTCACAAAATTCTTCTCTGCACAGGTGCTCAAGTTGTGTTTTAGATAATACTTGAAACACAGCTCACGCTGTGAAGTGTAAATATTTCACACTGACATTTAACACTTTCACCCAGTCCGGTGGCGGCTGTCAGCCTAGCCACTCAGGAAAAAGCTACTAAGTAGTGAGGTATAGGAGGAGAAAGCCAAAATCCACAGCCTTCTCTTCTCTCCCTATCTCAGGAGATTTCTCTCATGCTGAAGGTGTACAAGTCCGTAACATGGAACAAACTTCAAAATGCTCTGCGTTATGTAGTTAAGTGGTGCAAAAAAAATCCATTTGCCACAAGGACCAAATAAAAATGCACAATGACAAAATGCCGTAATAAAATGATCCACAGGGGTTTTCTACTCCTGTTTGTTCACATAAGTCAGACTCCATCACTTACTGTGCTTTCATTTTCTAAAAATGAGATCAAACCATTGTAAAAACAAAAAAAAAAAGGTACTTCCAAAATAAATTATTTCTAGAATATAAAAAATTTTACATTTTCCCAGCTCACATATTATAAAATGGGAAATCAGAAAATTAGCTCTTGCAACTTACATATGGTAAAAAATAGTTATGTGTACACACAAATGTACACATATGTAAAAACTCCAAGTTTCAAATGTCAATAAAAATTAACCGAGTAATCAATGTAATAATCATGTCCTGGATTCTACCTAAGAAATGTTGATTATCTGTCATGAGAACAAATTTCAAAGGAGTACAATCCCACCGAGAGGCCAATGTGACTTTTCCAAGTGGTCTCCTGTCCAGAAGTTACCACTGCCATTTTCAGATTTAATAGGCTCCCCCCCTCCAAAAAAAAAACCTTTCCATTTAACGCACCAACAATCCTCAAAGGAAGGACAGTCCCTGAAGGCAGGGACCTGTGACTGCTGTCTGTGCCTTTTATGAAGGGCAGCGCCTAGTTGCCCAGGCAAGTGGGAACTGAAAGCTAGGCTTGAGCTACATTTGCCACGCAATCTGCCCACGAAGCCCTGGGTGTGCCACGAGCGGGCTTTCTTCTAATATGTACAAAGGTGCCTTGTAGGTCAGGGGCAGGTCTGACACCTGTTGGCGGACAGGAAGACCTCCCAGCAAGCGGAGATTGACTATGGATAAGACACATCTGAAGTCGACTGTCACTGTGACTGGACAGCAGGATGTGTTCCTCCAAACTCAGCAGAGGCAGTGGGAGGTCCTCCGACTTGTTGGCTCCTGCCAGCCTCTAGTCATTCTGAGAGAAAACCTTCCCGACCTCAAAGACACAGGAGAGTGTGCAATGCGAGAGCGGCTGTCCTACTGCACGGGAGGGTCTACTGAGAACAAGGGGCACAGTGGGAGGAGGGTCTGATCTGGGGACAGCTTGTCCTCCGTGACCCTGAGAGCAGGCAGTAGTTGTTCCCTGATAAACACCACGTCACAGCAGTTCCCTTTTACGTCACAGCAGTTCCCTTTTACGATCTGTTTTCCAGGCCCACTTTGAACTGCCTTCCCAGCGTTTATCTGGGCTGTAAGGAAGCTGCGCTTACACATTTTAAAATGGCTAATTTGTTGGTGGAAGCAAAGGGCAAAAAGAGACTTACTTTTAGATAGTTTCTTTCTGTAATTTCTTTTTTCCTCAAAAAGGCACATACCCTACCTACCTGCCACAATCAAGATATTTCAAAAGGAAGCAAAGGCTAAATGCTTGAAAATGTTTTCTTTCTCCTGTGGTTAAAGTAGTAAATGCAGGCAAGGCCTTGGAATCATTCTTTAAAACAGCCAACAAAAGCAGAACTCAGTGCCATGTGAGCATTGCAGAGGGGGGAGGGGTGGAATAAGGTGGCCATTTTTTATAAGCAAATCCAAGGTAATAAAGTAGAAAATGTAATTTCCATTGTGTAACAAATATTCAAGAGTTAAAAGAAAAACAAAGTGGGCGCGCACACCGACATGTTCAGACATTCTTCAGTAGCATTAATATGAGGAGCCTGTGTCAAGCATTCTAAACTTGCCCCTGAATGGATTATAAAAGATTTTTATCTACTCAGAAGAGTACTAAAAGGCAGGCCTCAAGTCCCACTGCAGATCCCTGCAGAGCTTCACATTTTTCCAGAAAAACACACATATATCCATTTGTGCACGTAATTTCAGGGGCCCTAAGCACCTCCCCTGGTCCAGCCACAGAGCTCAGGCTGAGGGCGCGCAACATTCCTACCGGGGACCCGAAGATTCACCGATCCTCATTTCTACAGGCTGTATTTCTCCTACTGAATATGGGGGATGCCAAACCAGAAAAAACTGGGAGAAAATCAAGCTGCCTTGCAGACCAAATTTTACTCATTTGCCCTTGGAAGAGAGGACATCCCAATCTCTGGTTGCCTCTATCAAATGCCGCTGGCCGTGACTCATCCACTCTTCCTGGTCTTCGTACAGCCGGCCGCAAAACCAGCACTTGAATATACACTGGGATGAGTCATCGGGCAAGGAGTCCACCACCTGGTAGTTGTTCTTGTGCACCTTCTTCAGTTTCATCTTCAACATCATCTGCCTTTTCATCTGGTTCGCTTCCTCCGCGTTCTGGTAGGTCAGCCGCACGTGGTGCCGCCGGATGCCCAGCTGGCACCGGGTCCTCTCTGACAGAACGACCTTGAGCACGTTGCCTTTGTACTTGTTGATCACCTTCATCACGTTGGTCACTTCTGGCGAGTCGACGTCGGGGTGGTTTAGCACGATGACGGGCTGGTTCCGGCGGGGACACTTGATCAGCTGATCTGGTTTAGCTGCCATCAGTCGGAGCTGCCTGGCGACCTGAAAGATGGACGGGTCCTTGAGACAGCGGCCGGGATCAGCCGGGGCCTTGCTTTTCCTCTTGGATGCGCTGACTCGCTTGGCTTTGCTCCTGCCTCCAGGAAGGCTGCGGGACGGTAGTCGCCCCTGCTTGCTCGGGTCGCTGCTCCCGTGCTGCCCGTGCGTGGGGCCGGTTTTCTTAGGCGGGTGGCCGAAGACAGCATCTTCCTTCCTCGGTTTAGGCCGCAGAGACGTCTCCAGCCGTGGGGACGTATCTATCGGCCCACTTTCACGGGCCATGGCCTCTGAGTCTGCGTCCATCTGTCTGTCCGGGCAGAGCGGAACTGGTGCGGGGAGCTGCGCTTCCCCGCAAGGTATGGCGACCGGCGTGTCGCAGGTGGCCTCGATGATGTGCGCGTCCTCGGAGGAGTTGAGAACCCTCAACACGGCCCCCTTGGGGATCAGCACTGGCGTCGCCACATGACCCTTCCTGCTCACTCTGCTCTCGGTCTTCCTGTCATTCGCTTTGGCCAGCTGTGGGCAGAACTGCGGAGTGCGCTGTCCGCCGCCTGTTGCACTGGCCTCACTCGGAGGTTTCTCGGGGGGACCCGTGGAAGGACCGGGGCCAGCAAGTGACACATTCATCTCTTGAATGCTCTCAGGGGCTGTCTTCGAAGCGCCCTTTGCTGGCGGCCCCGTGGAGCGGGGCCGTGCGTTCCCTGCAGACACGGAGGAGGGCTTGCCGCAGGACTCGATGAGCTGCGCGATCTTCCTGCGCAGCAGTTCAATGGACTTGATTTTGGAGGTTGAGCTGTTCCACTTCACGCCCTCGGGGACGTTTTCAGAGCCGGAGCTCAGAGAAAACACGGATGAGATGACAGGGCCATCGAAAGCGTTACTTGTCCTCTCGGGGTCCTTCAGTGGCCCAGGCGTATCCCCGGGCTCCTGAGGCCTCGATCTGTCTTCTCCGGGCGCATTTCTGTGTAAATACTCACTATTTTGTGGAGAGGAATTCTGGCCTAGGTCGGACACCCTCTTGCTTTCCTCTGTCTGGTTATCGTCCAGTTTCCTGTTAGAAGAAACCACTTTTGCAGGAACGCTGACCTTACTTCTGGGTTCTAAGTCATTTCCGTGTACAGGCAATCTGCCCTTTTCTCCAGAGAAGGTGATGCCTGCAGGGGATGCAACAGGAGGAAGTAACTGTTGTGTATCGCTGTGTGAATTTCTTCTGTCTTCAGCAAAAGCAGCAGCAGCTTTACAGGGGAAAGGGTTTGAGGCAGCTCCAAGGTCACAGAGAACACTGCTTTTTACTACCGAAGCAGGAGAGTGACCTTTTAAGGCAACAGAAGGAAAAGCAGTTCTGTGTGGATACAAAGCGTGCTTTTTCTGCAAATCCGTAACCGCATCAGAACCTAGAAAGGGGTCTCTATGGTTGTGCACGCTGGAATTTGACATGAGGAAATCGTAAGACTTTACCCACTTCACATTTTTCAGCTGTCTCTGAACGGATGACCGAAGGCTATCCATGCCTACAAGCTCCCCGATGTTCCCTTCCATCCTGAGTGACTTTGTTCTTTCTGTGGAAAGCGTTTTTTGTGGTTCACTCGAGCGCTTCCCCTTGGTCATGCGTTCAGAATTCTCTCCTTTGTCCCTGCCAGTCTCAAGGTGAGCGTTTTCCTCCAGCGGAAACAGCTTCAGGACAAGCTGCTGGGTGCCATTGACGACCTTCACGTCCATCAGCTGGGCTAGACAGTTTGCGGGGACAACCAGTTCTGCCGGGGCCACCACGGTCAACGGCACACCAGGCTGCACGGGCTCTTTGGCAGGGGACAACACTTCCACCTCCACGCTTTTGTTCTCCACCAGACCGCGTTCGTGTGGCTCCGGGAAGGTGATCTTATTTGGGATACACACCACATCCTTTTGGTGTTCCTTGGATTCGGGCAATGCCAGGATAGTCTGCATCCTGTCTCTGTCTGCATGCAGAGAGAACCTGGAAAGTTGATCCGACAACTTATTGTGAAATGTAGTCCTGGCGCTGGGAGCCTTGACGAGCTCTGCGTTTTGTTTTGAAACACTGGCTCTCTTGGGCTCCAGCTTGGCGACCGTTTTGAGCGGCCGTTTGGCGCCCACCCTCTCGTGGACCCTCTTCCTGTGCTTGACGATGTAGTCATTCCGGATGGCGCCGTAGTCGCAGTACTCACACCGGTAGGGGAACACGCCCGTGTGCTTCACCAGGTGCCTCTGGAACTCTCCTTTCGTGTAGGAAATGCAGCTGCAGTGGGAACAGATGAACTTAATCTCCTCGTGCTGAAGGGTGTGCTTTTTGTGCTGCAGGGGGTCCTTGGTGGAAAACCGACACTTATCGCAGTAGTATTTGCCTGGCTTAAAGTTCCTCACCTTAAATTTATTGACAGGGGTGGCCATGGTCTCAGTTTTGTTTCCAACATGAGCGACACTAGGGTTACTGGCCACGAAATGAAACTGGGGAGGGGCCACAGGCAGGCTGCATCTGAAGCAGACGTAGTCGTCTTCCTTCTGGCTGCGCCCGAGACCCTTCTTCAAATCCTGAGGAGGGACTTTGTGAACGCTTTTGCACTGTACACAGGTAGCGACGGTCATCATGGCCGCCTCCGCCTCTGAGCCTTGGTACAAAAGGTTTTGTGCTGCTTGCCTGTCTGGTCGAGTGGCTCTGTTGGAATTGGGCTGTTTGGGTGACATGGTCAAGGAACTGTGGCCGCCGTTCAGCTGTGGTGTATACAACGGCTCTCCAATATCGTTCATCTTCTTTATCTGCATTTCGAGAAGGAGCTGGTTGAAAGTCAGCAGGATCTCACATGGTAAGAGGCTCCGGAGGCATCCTTCAGGGTATTGTGTGACTGGTTTAGGAGCAGCAGGTACTTCCTGGGTAAATACTTAGTAAGCATTTTCTGTACACCATGACCGCAGGTGCATGATCCAAAATGTGACAGCTTCAATTTTCTGGTATCCCAGGCAACACTATAGGAGAAAGAAATCATAAAGTATGATTAGCAGAAGAGCTTGGGGTTTAGTTAAGCCATTAACTCAAAGGACTGAATTTTATGCTAAATCTCAATGCACAATCTTAAACAGGTGTTACAGTGACATATAACACGATCAAGCTTGATAACTCTACATCAAAATCATTTCCAAGCTCTGCCCCCTAGAAATCACTCCTGTAGACCAACCATGAACATGGGGAAAAGAGAGGGCATCACAGCAGTCACTCGGAATAGCTCTGATCAGTGAACGTTATCTGGAACGTCAGTGAGCAGAGTCTAGCAACTTCCCGGGTATAAATTCATACTGGCCTTGGAGAATCTCGTATTGTACGCTGTGCAGTTTGGTTGCCACGTGGCAGAGCCAGGGCTTTGGCTCAGGTGCTCACACGCCCTTCTAGATTGTACCTTACAACCAGTGTAGATGCTGACACTTGCTCACACACTCAGTGTACTCACACAAGGGGTGAGAAGCCAAGAATACTGACAATGATTGTTGCTGTTGTTGTTAGGTGCTGTCTTGTCGGTATCCAACTCATAGCAACCCTAGGTACAACAGGTGAAACACTATTGTCAGTGCTTCTCTGCTATTCATAGGGTTTTCAAAGGCTCATTGATTTTTGGGAGTGGATTGCCAGATCTTTCTCCCAAGCCTACAGCACCTGGTGTTCACAGGCGGTCTCCCATCCAAGTACTAACTAGGCCCAACCCTGTTTAGCTTCCAAGATCTGAGAGGATCGGATGCCACAGGGCTATGGCTACAGGCATTGACAATGATAGGAACGCATTAATGATTCCTTCAATGCCTTACAGAGCATTTACCCAGCGTGGGCGTTAAGTTGGGTGCTGGAGAGCAGGACTAAGCCAGTCAACCCCTGCCTTACGGTGTACCAAGGAAGAAGGCAGATCACAGAGGGAGCTGTGACACGACAGTAGGATGACTGGAAAAAAAATCCCATGAGGCAGGGTAAGGAGGACACGGGGTGTGTAGGAGGAGGTTGCAGGTCTGCGGGCTGTGGGGACGGCAGGAAAGCCATCATGCTAGGCTGGTCCATCTGCCCCGACCCCTGGCACAGCCAGGGAGGGAGCCCCAGGGTGTTGAGGGGAAAGGAGTTTTGAGCTTAGAGAAGGCCAGGTCTGTGAGAAGGGGCCCTGGTGCTCCTGGGGAGTGAGGAAGGGGTTGAGGCAGGAGCTGCAGATGTGGTCGGGGGTGTGGAGGCACTGGTGGAGGAGAGCTCTCCAGCATGGCCCCACAGGACAGGGCTTTTCCTCTCCGGGGGTCAGGGGACCAGGCAAGAGGCTGAAGCCCTGGCACTACGTGACTCGATTTACAACACCCTCGGCCTGCTACGAAAGGACAACAGACTGCGAGGGACAAAATGGCAGCAGGGAGGCCCTGACTGGCTGGGATGGGTGCACAGGAAGTGACTTGCTTTCCAGAGCAAGCCAGTCCCCATCACTCATGTGCTACAAGGTGCACTGTGACTAAGCTTTAGGTATTCTTTATTGTTGTTATTGTTAGGTGCTGTCGAGTCGGTATCCAACTCATAGCGACCCTCATAGGGTTTTCAATGGCAGACTGTTTCGGGATTGCCTTGGGAGTGGATTGCCAGGTCCTTCTCCCATTTTTCCGGTGCTGGGAACTGAACTCGGGACCTCAGAGACTGCAGCGCAACGCTCTACCAACTGAGCTAAATCCCGGCCCTAGGTATTCTTTAGAGACACTTTTTTTCAGAATATATAGACCCAAGAGCCAAGCAAATACCATTCTTGTCTGGAATCTGCTAGAAGCGTTTCTTTTATGACCCCAGGAAAAAAACGCATCTTTTGAACCTGTTTTTCACCTGGCAGTCATAACTAAGGACACTTATGCAACCTCTCCACTAGCTGACTAGGACGCTTGGAATTTCAAAGCCCTGCTTCATGTGGCAAGAGGCCCATGGACAGATGCAGGAAGTGTGTGTTCGGCTATGGGCAGCAGGAAGAGTGAGAACCAGCAGTGAGAACCTTCTGGCACAGAGCCCTCAGGCCAAGGGACACAAGGCAAGTCTGAAAGGCCAGCTTAGGGGAGCAGAACGGCCTCCCTGGAGGGTCAGAAGAAACAACTTACATATTCAGAGCTAGCATAAAACCTGCCCTTTCACAGCAGGCTTGAAAACTAACAGAAGAACTTTTATGTGATAAAGAGCTACATTTTCTCACACAGTGTTCTCTCTTCCTATCCTGCTTTGGTAAGAGATAGTGAACCTTTTAGAAGCAATTTCCAGCACGAGGTCAAGCCCTGACTCTGTGGGACTGGGCCTGCCTTGAGAGTGCCGGCAGAGGCCTTGGGGTTGGGAGGTGCTGCCCGCCCCCGCTGTGTTCAAACGCACCCCTCCACTGCGGGATTGAGATCCAGGACCGAACCCACGAACCCACGGATGCCCCGAGCAGCAGAGGAACACAGGCCCTTGTACCCCACCGCACTCCTGCTACAGACAGAACTCAGTGGAGTCACTAAGGTGGACGTGCACTTTGTTTTCCAGATTTGTAAGCTGGCTTTGCCTGCAGCCGTAGCACTGTGGCATCTGATCCCCTCAGATCTCGGAAGCTAAGCAGGGTCCAGCCTGGTTAGTATCTGGATGGGAGACCGCCTGGGAACACCAGGTGCTGCAGGCTTGGGAGAAGGACCTGGCAACCCCCTCCCAAAAATCAATCTGCCATTGAAAACCCTACGAACAGCAGAGAAGCACTGACAATAGTGTTTCCCCTGTTGTACAGAGGGTCGCTAGGAGTCGGATACCGACTCGAAGGCACCTAACAACAATAACAACAATAACAACAACAACAACAACAACAACAAGAACAAGCTGGCTTTAGTAAAGGGGGACAGAAACGCACCCAGAACTACTCTTTTTTTTTTTTTTGTGGTAGTGGGGGTTGAACCCAGGGCCTCATG
This sequence comes from Pedetes capensis, assembly GCA_007922755.1. Lineage (NCBI taxonomy): Eukaryota > Metazoa > Chordata > Mammalia > Rodentia > Pedetidae > Pedetes > Pedetes capensis. Next base: position 56,820 of record VMDO01010926.1, read on the forward strand.
CCTGCATGCTCTGCAAGTGCTGGACCACTGAGCTGCGCCCCCAGCCCATATTTTTACTTTTTGAGACAGGGTCTTGCTAGGTTACGCAGACCGCCTCTGGTCTCGAACTTGCAATCCTCCTGCCTCTGCCTCCAGAGCCGCTGGGATTATAGGCGTGCGCCACTGCGCCTAGCTGACACCCAGAACTTCTGCCACGTCTCAAGTGACACCAGGCAAGCAATGCCTCTTCACCTGCTTGCTCATCTACAAAACAAGCTGGGCTAGATAATTCCTGACCCAGGCCTGCCATGGCTGAACCTTGAAATCAGACTCTATCATCCAAGAACACGACCGTCCTCGACCTGTTCACACTGCCCCTCACCCAGCTGAACCTGCAGCCCCAGACGCAAGGGGAGCCGAGAAGACCACAGGCCCAAAGAACGCAGACGCTGAAGTCCAGGGGTGCCGAGTCTGGAGGAGCCTCGGAACCACCTCTCAAACAGATGTTCCAGGGTGGCACCCCCAGGTCCCCAGGGAGAGCAAGGGGAGGAGACACCTCAGGGGATCCTGATGGAAAGCCAGTGTTTGAAATCACTACAGTTCCCTGCGACACTGAAGCACCTAACCTACCTCACCAGCTGAGCATGCAGCTGGCCCGCCACATGCCAAGCCCCTCTCCTCTCTAGGCAGTGCACTGGATTTCCACATAGTTTCCACTCTCAACAGCTGACCCTTAAATGAACTGCACCTAGCTTCCCTGCCGCTGACTTTCTTCAGCCAGACTCTGGACTCCGAGGCTGCAAAACCATAATCATTCTTGCTGGGCCGGCTACTCACCAGCACAGCTGCTCTTATCTGGCAGCTCTTCATCCTCAATTTGGTTCCAAAGATTTGCATATCAATATGGAAGTCTCTGTTCTCATCAACCAGCCTCAGAATCCAGTGATAGGCAGGGGGAGGGAGGGAAGGAAGATAAAGAACAGAAAGGAAAAAAGGAGAGAAGAAACCAACTCAAGGTCACTTGGCCCTGGCACAGACTGCCTATCAACTATTTCAACCTAACGCCTTATTGTTGTTGTTAGGGGCCATCAAGTCGGTATCTGACTCATAGCGACCCTCATAGGGTTTTCAATGGCTGACTGTTTCCGGATTGCCTTGGGAGTGGATTGCCAGGTCCTTCCCCCATTTTTGTGGTGCTGGGAATTGAACTCGGGACCTCAGAGACTGCAGCGCAGAGCTCTACCAACTGAGCTAAATCCCAGCCCTAACGCCTTATAGGTACATTAATTCTAAGTAATTCTCAAAAGCACCCACGTGTACATTTTCAGTTTTCTGCACCTTTTCCTGCCTCCAAGAGTCTTCAGAAGCCACAGAAAGCAGTTTTGCCATTTCCTCTCCAAGTCCTTTCACTGTTTGGAGAGCCTCAGTCCTTCTGAAACTTTAAGTGGCAAGATCAGGACCATCAGCAAAATGCAGAAGACATCCTGAAGGAGTCCTCATGTGATCAGGCCAGCTGGGAGTGCCTGAGGGACACACAGCCCTTTGGAGCTGCCTCTGCAGAACTATGTGAGCAGTTACAGAGGCTCCTCCACCCCCCTTGGGGTTACAGTCCAAGAAACCCATCGCAGTGAAAAAAATCATCAAGCAAAACACGTATACAGTATACCTAACCCATAGCCCATCACTGATCACCAGCCCATCACTATGTAGCCTAACCTACCTCACTCTTGCCAAGAACACCTTCATTAGCTTACACTTGGACAAAACCACCTAGCACAAAGCCTGTTCTATAATACAACGTGGAATATCTCATTTAACTTATTGAATGCACGACACAGTAGAGTACAGTATGGATGGTTTCCACTTGTGACTGTGTGGCCAACCAGGGGCTTTGGCTCGCTGCTGCTACTCATCACAGAGAGTGCTGTACCACATATTACAATCCTGGGAAAAGCCCAAAATTCAAAACTGGAAAAAAAAAAAACCAACCCAGAATTATGGTTTCTACTGAGTGTATATTGCTTTTGGCACCAGGATGAAGTCACAAAATCAGAAGTAGAACCACCATCAGTTGGGAATCATTTGTATCTTCAATTAAGAATACACAGGCGCAAGTGCTAATACAAAGCAGGAGGCCGTGACCAGCGAACACTTTCGTGGGGAAGCAGGACCTCTGGGCCATGACCTGTTTGACAGTATCTCTTGGTTTCTAAATTATTCTCAAAACAATCCAAAGCGAGTACCTTATCAAGTCCCTTGGTCTTAGTAGAAAAGACATGAGATTTCTGCAAAACAAAGTTGTCTTTGATCTCTGCGACCTCCAAGGCTAGTTGCAGGGGAAAAGAGCATAGACCTATCATTCCAAGAGAGAGGTTTGCTACTAGACAAAGCGCAATGGAAGCACAGCAAGGAAGAAGGAAGAGGGCTTTGATGTTGGCATTTCCATGTGAATACTGCAGCAGGCACATCTGCATAAAGGCCCCCAAACCTTTTTCCTTGCTACCGCTGGCTCCTTTTGGTTCCCATCCAGGTACAATCACCTGTGAAGCTGAGTCATCTTGGCCAAGTTACCGATCAGTGGGCTGAGGACCAAGGATGGCATAAGACGTTGTAGACAGAGGGCTGTGATGCAGGGCACTCAAGGAATCACTCTAAACACCAGTGGGGGAGTTTCCGCTACCTGCCAGAGGCCAGCACCTTTACAAAAGCCTCTGCCTCTGACCTAGGGCTAGAAAAACTCAGACCACTCAGGCGGCTCAAGGACACAGAGATAGAGTTGTTATCTGGGGACTTCTCAAGTGACGTATTTACCACCCTGTTTACAAAATGTTAATGAATATTTTGAAACCAAACAGACAAACTATTTTAAGGAAGGCTTAAGCTAAATCATAAAGCCACTTGCAACAAAGAAATATGTGTCCACCCTTACACAGGATCCGGTCCTTAGTGACCCCCATGTCACTGCTTATGTTCTGGTTAGGGCACCTCCCCAGTTAAATGGCACAGTAAGACATCCAATGGACGGACATTCAGCTGTCCACGTTCCATGGATAATTTAGCAGTACATAAGGAACTTTCAAAAGGAGAATTATCTACAGCAAAAGCCAGAGATGACTGCCACGCCCTGAAGAGCAGCTGCGGGCGGTGTGGGTGTCACAAACCTGCCCTCTGCCGCTTCTCTTTCCTCCAGGGAAAGCCTGACTGCACAGGCTTCGCTGTGGGCGGGCCTTCATTTTTATCTTGAGCCTTGATTTCTTAAACACTTATCATGGGAACCCATGGCAAACTGGAAGAAGCCAGTTCAGTGATTATTAAAGGCTATAAACACAGCAGTTGAGTAAGTTCTTGTTAAGAAGGAAGCATCTGCCTTCTAAGTACTGAAAATGACTAATATTCAATGGGGTAGAAGAGGAATAAGTGATAAAGCCGTGCTTGATGCTATAGATTCTGCAAACAGCTTACAGGATTGCAAATCGCAGTTCCAATGCTTTCTAGGCGTGTGACCTGAGACAAATCCCTTCTTCCCCTGTAGCCTGTTGGGCAGACAGTAATGAGTGCCCACCCCAGAGGGTTATCAAGTAGATGAAATGGGATAGCTAAGTACATGTCCTTAGATAAATTACTGGTACATAGTGAGTGGTTACATATATTAGTTTCTACTTTTTAATGAAGAAATTATGCTAAGCACATAAATAAACACAGGGGCAACTACACAGGCTCTTTAGCTGCCTGACAACTACTCTTTTGAGAATATATACTGAATCTCACTTTTTAATTTAAAACATATTTGATTGGTTGTATGGCCTAAAAGAGATTCACCTCTGGGGCAATAGCACCTATGAACTTAGGGGGCAGAGGAGCTGCCTGCTATGCATAATCAACACTGGGTGGGGGCACCGTCACAGTGGAAGGCTCCTTGGACTTTAGGTTGAATAGCTAGTTGCCAACCTACCTTTTCTTCATCCCTCCTCTTTGAGCTCAGTAACACTGTGAAATAGCCTATCCCCCTGCTAGATGACAATGTGAAAAGAAAGAAAAGCGGCTGGCCGAGCAGATCACATACATTATTATGCATAACAGGTGCCCCAGCAAACTGTCTTATTTGACTGCCCGCATCCTTCTTGGATAGAGAAGTAAGCTTACGCGGCTCCCTTCAGACATTCTGACCCAGAAATCCTCCTTTCCTGTGGCTCCTACCATATACAGCTGCTGTATCCACGAAGAGCAAAGGAATAGGGTTGGAAGTTTCTGGTTCAAAGTCTAACCCTGTCTCTTATTTGCTAGGTCCTCAGACAAATGAGCTGTCTGTTCACTGCCAGGCAAGGAAACAGGCTTCCGTATCCTGAGGCTCAAAGAGAGTTTAGGAGCAGATATTGTATGTAAAGGCCTTGGCCCAATGGCTTTTGTCAATTTAGCTGCTTGCCTAGCTAGTTTTTCTCAGTGACCCAAGTTTTAACATAATTCTAACCTAGAATGTGCAGTAGCACAAGGGATCAGGAGAAATCCAACATTTGCATGTAAAATGCACATAACCTCCCTAGTTGGTAATAGTGAAGATGGTTACAGAACTGAACTGAATGGGTAAACAGATCTGAACAGGCAACGACATCAACTAAGCTCTGCGATCTTTATGTCAAACTACCTTGCACTCAGACATGACTGAATGCAAGCTGACTGCATCTGGATGACAAAAAACACTGCTAAATGTTGCTGACAAACCCTCAATAACCACCCCCCGCCTTCCTTCTGAAACCAAGTGTGTTACTTGGGTAACAGAACCGGCCTAGAGGACTGCAAGGACAGGCTTCCTCTGCTGCCCCCCACGTGAATGCAGCTCAGTTCACAGTGGAGAGAGTGACGATCTTGGGAATGGGGTTCAAACCCCAGGTCTTTGGCTTAGGGGCTGGCTGTGTGAATTCAGACTTTGAATCTAACTGAGCCTGAGTTTTCTCTCTTGTAAATGGGCATAATAGTACCTTACTGACATGGCTGGTGTGAGAATGAATGAGGAAAAATTATATGCAGGTGGCAGGTAATGTCATGCCTGGCAAAGAGTAGATGCTCTGCCAAGAAGTCAATCAACCTATTTTAGCAAGATGCCTTCAAATGTGGAAGAGTTCAATAGGTCCAGAAAGGCAGAACCTGGGGGAAGGAAGGAAAGAGGCTGAGGAGATGAAGATCCATATCAAGAGGAGTTGCCCGGAGGCTAGGATCGGCCCCCCAAAGTTCTCTGGGGAAGAAAAAGACCCTGGAGGACATCAACTAAGTCTACTTCAGAAAACAAAGGAGGGTGTTTTATAGGCTTTTCTCCCCCCAACAGTTTAAGAGGAAACCTCAACAAAACAAAGAGGAGGAGTGGGGCGGGAGGATGGCTAGGATCTTTAAGTTTAAAGGCCAGTTTTATAAGCAGAGAAAAATATGCTTATCAGCATTATAAATATATGTAAGGTAAGAAGTGTTATAAGTAATATTGTAAAATTCTGTTTGGAAACATACCAAGTCAGGTTTTCAAAAGTGCTAAAAATGAAGGACACATATTTTTGTATGGCTTTTTTTCTTTGCCTCAAAGGAAACCCACAATTTTGTAGGAGAAATGGGTTAAAGAGTTTAGTAAACAGTATGAGAACTAACTACCTCCCCATATCAGCGGCCCTCAGTATCAGCTGCGATAAAGCGAGCCTCCTCACGGCAAGCCCAGGGTGCTGAGGCTGTCCCGGAACAGCAGTCACCCTACTGTACTCCGACACTACCTTATTGTTGTTGTTAGGTGCAGTCAAGTTGGGTCTGACTCACAGTGACCCTATGCAGGACAGACGGATACACTCCCTGCCACTGTGTCTGTCAGCGCTTCTCTGCTATTCCTAGGATTCCCAATGGCAGATTGTTTCTGGAGTGGGTTGCCAGGTCCTTCTCCCCTTTTCTGTGAGGCTGGGGATTGAACCCAGGGCCTCAGAGAGTGCAGAGCAGCGCTCTGCCAACTGAGCCAAACCTCAGGCCCCTGGCACCAGCTAGTAGCTTTAAAAGTGATGGTGACTGGGCCACAACCCCCCGACTTGGATTGAACAGAAAGAAGCCACGGCAGGACGTGGTCCAGACACTGCGGTGGGAGCTTCCAGAGTGAGAGCCACCTGCCTTACAGGTGCGGGGGCTGTGGTGACACCAGCTTGTTCAGTCTTTTCTACTGGAGGCGGGCAAGGCCGCTGGCCCGGGATCACAATGGTGAGGCTGGACAGGCAGACTTGGGTCCTCTCCTTGCCTAGCCCGGCACCTTGCAGATGTTACTGGTCTCTCTGTACGGCGTGTCGTAACAGGTGTCTATTTTGCAGGCCCTCCAAAGGCTGAATGTGCCTGGCGGTGCAAGCACAGGCCAGGACCGTGGGGTCCCCAAAGAACGTGTGACAGAAGTATGAAAGGTAAATAGGCGGTTTACCTCAGCCCCGGAGAGGTGGCAGGGCGCCTGCAGAAACAACTTCCTATGTCACTTGACCACTCACACGCAGGTCTTTCATTACCTGCTTCTTCTAAGAGGACAGGCCTGGGGAAGGGATGTGGCTTGTCCAGGTGGCAGAGAGCTGGACAGCAGCAGAAGCAGCAGCAGCAGGGACAGCAGCAGCGGCGTCCAACCTAATTCTATTTTCTGTTGCCCTGCTGGGTGGAGTGGAGGGCTGAGGTCAGTCAGATCTCCAGCCACCTGAGCTCCATTCTTCTTCCAGGAGCAGTGGGGCTGCAGCCTGAGTCAAAAGTGTGGCAAATCCCCCGGCCTCTTCCTTCCCTTTCCAGACTCCTCTTCTCCGGCGCTGAGGGCCATGGGCCCTGGTGTTGACTTCTACACTCAGAGCTGCAGAGGGGCCTGCAACAGAAGCCAGACACTGGGGTTTAAGTCCTGGCACTGCCGGGCTGTGGTTTCTTGACACACTTCTCGTAGAACAAAGGGAACGAGGCCCGGAAGGACTTCTCAGCACGGGTGTGTAGCGGTCACCCTGGGAACTCAGAGAAAGGATTCTCAGGACGCCGGTGACCTTGAACTGGACCACTCCCTTCCCAGGGTGGGGCTCAGGCACTTGGTTTAAATATCCTTCCTAGGCAACTCCGGTGCCTCCTGTCCCCACCCCATGATGGGAATGTCTGCATGAGGTGATCTCTAACTGCTTTCACTTGGATCCTGGAACCTGTAGTCGAGAAGGTTTGCAAATGTGAAGAGCACACTGTAGTAGGCAGCAGACATTTTGAGAACAGTCAGCACTGGGAAAATCTCAATAATGAGCACCCTGCTTATCACAACTAAAAGCCCAGGGCCTGGCCATGGAGGGGACTCGATAGGAATGGGTGAACGAATGAAATGAAGTCTTCAAACTGACAGTAATAAAAACTGCCCTTTGTTCCTCCTCTTGCACAAACACTGGCCCAGGCCTTCTTAAGGCAAACAGACCAAGGAGGGTAGAAGCGTGTGTTATGTTTTAAGTTGTCATTATTAGATTTAAAAAAAATCTCCACTAGTTTAGCATAACGTCAGGGAGAAGTCCCGATTAGCAAAGCAACGCTCTCCTGTATCTGTGCTTCCCAAATCTCCCGAGGAACGAATGTTATCAGCATAACAAAACTAAGTACACGCGTTTTCAAGGCCAGTGTATTAGATACCAGATAAAAATAATTCCTAAAAAACCACATCCTTGGTTAAAGAGATCCTACAGTCGAAAAGTCTGAATACTCTATTTGTATTCTACTTAAGCTAGGAAGCATTCGTTTCTAAATATATAGATATTTTCTGGGTTTCCAGAACCCTTCGCCAGGATCTGTAGTCGTGTACAGGCATAGGCTGGGTTGAACTTCGCCTATATGACTCAGAGAGACAGAGGCAGCTTCCCAGGCTCCCCCTGTGCTCTTCTATAGCCAAATGCTGCATACAGTTGGAGACCCAGGTTTCCTCCCAAGGTGATCTCAATTCTAAACTTGAGGGGTAATGTTGCAACCCAACCAATACTACAGTTGAGGGGCGTAGGCTTCTATTTTAACAGGGCAAAGTGCTTGGTCTTTCACTGTTTTAAAAAATGTCACTTTGATAAGTTGTGCAATATGCTAGTTTTTAAAACTAGAGGTATATTGAAGAGATACGGTGAGTACCCAATATCTATAAGGCGTTCAGTGTTTTCTTCCATTCTCTCCTTCGGCTTTTCCCTTTTCTGTTAAGAAATGCTCATTCTTTTCCATCTTTTCCCTGTTTTTAAACTGCCGCCCAAACACCAGGCAAGATTTTTCAAAAAGGCAGGCCAGGATGGGGCGGTCCCTCAAAAGGTGACAATGAGCAGCTGGGGCCCTTCGGCGCCTGCCCCTCTCTCGCCCCCTCCGCGCCCCCCACGCGCAGGTCCCCCCTGGACGAGCGCACCCCGGCCCCCTCGTCCACCCTCCCAAGGAAAGACAATGCCAGGCTGGTTTTCAAGTTTATTGTTGCCGTGCGCCCACGGAGGGCGCGCCGATCGATCCACGGCCAGTCCACGTCGCGCGGCGTGGGGCGGGCGGAGCGGGTGACCGCGCCGCGTCCCGGGCGGGCGGCGGGCGGGGGACGGCCGGGTCCCCCTGCGACGCCCGCGGGCGACGTCCACCTACCGAGGCCACGGCGCGCCAGGGCCGGCCTCCGAGGCCGCGGAGCCTTTAAAAATGGCCTCCGCGACACTTCCTGCCCGGGCCGGCCCGGAGGATCCTCGGGGCGCTGCATCTTTCGAAACGCCGGGGGCGGGACCGGCGGCGCCACCAACGGCCGCGCTCGGGGTCCCCGCGCCGCCGCCGCCGCCGCCGCCGCCGCCGCACAAAGGCGCCGCCGCGTCCCGCCCGCCGCGCGCCCCGCCGCCCGCCGCGCTCCCCGCCCCGTCGCCCTGTCGCCCGCCCGGCCCCGCAGGTGCCTCGCCCGAGCCGCCCGGCCCGGCCCGGCTCACGCGCGCACGCGGCCCGCGGGGCCCCACGGCCGGCGCCCCCGGCACCGCGCGCGGCCCCGGCCGCACCCCGCCCTGCCTGTCCCGCGCGCGCGCGGCCCCGGGGCCCTCGCCCTCCCGCTCGGCCACTCACCGGCCCGCCGGTCCGCGCTCTCAGGTCCCTACCGAGGGGCGTCTACACCGCCGGCCGCAGCCCGCCGCCGCGCCCGCTGTAGGTCCCTACCCGGGGGGGGCGGAGCCGGGCCGGCGGCGCGCGTGCGCACTGCGGCGCGGCTGCAGCGTCGAGGCCCGCGCCCGAGGTCCCCGAGGCAGCGCCCGCCCCTGGGCTCGGCGCTTCCCAGAGCCGGAGTTCCCGGGTCGGCCTCGCCCGGCTTCTGGGCCTTGCCTTGGGCGCAGAGCTCAACCAACCCTAGGCATTCGCATCCGTCGCGTGCAACGTGCGCACCTCGCCTGCGCGCTGGGCTGCCGTCCCTGCAGGAGGAGAGCCGATGCCACCTCCCCGAGGGCCGCCAGGACCCTGCGCGGGGCCCGCTTGGTGCCTGCCCTCGTGGAGCTTGCAATCCTGCGGCAGGTGAGTGAAGCGAGAGCGAAGGCGCTTGATTCCTCGGCGTGCAAACCCTCCGCCGTAGACAGCGGAAATGAAGGAGATGGCCCTGAAGTCGCGGGTTCGAATCCTGCTCCTGTACACCCTTGTTGCTAGACCTTGGACATGGGAGGCCCCTGACGTCTCTAAGTCTTTATGTGTTCACTTCTAAGGCAGGGAAAAATCATACTTGAGACCCAAAGCCTCGTCTAGTGCTTAAATTGTTGTGAAAGTCGAAGAGGACAATGATTGCCCTTGGGCCAGTGTGCAGATGGCATGAGCTCATTTAGTGTCGGCCTTCTGTTCCTCCCTCCTGGACCGTTTTCAGGGAGTCACCCCTTCCCCCTCCGCATAGGTGCACAACTAGGTCTTCTGGAAGAAAGACGCACCTAGAATAGGAAAGAAGGAACCATATGTCCCGGAACCCTCAGGTCAGTGACTCTGCTGGTGTGCCCCCCAATAAAACCGCTCCTTGGCAAGGGCATATTATAGCAGAAGAGCGGCGTCACTGGAAGTGCAGAAATGACAGGCCAAAGTTTACTTCAAAGCTCTTTAAGGGGAAGGGGCGATGCCGGGATCCAGCCCTTTTGTATTGGTGGCAGAGCTTAGCGGGCCTTGACATCCGGCAGTGCCCGAATGGCAGGAAATGCGTGGCTGTGGGATTCCCAGCATGGAGAAGTGGAGTTCAGGAAGAGAGGCCAGCCAGGAGACCAGGCACAGGGCAGCCCTCGGCGCCCAAAAGAGCAGGAGCTAGGCACAGAATGTCAGGCCTGAGCACAGGCCCTTCCCTGGTCCTGTGAGGCAATCCTCTTGACCTTCTTCTGATAAGGGCGCTGTTTGCCTGTTGTTCTCTGTCTCCTGGGACTAAGGGACCTTTCCTCAGGAAAACATTTGAGTGCAGATTCCCACCTCCCTGAAGAGTGGGGTGGAGATGGCAAAGGCATTACAAGTCTGAGCTGGCAGCTGCATGAAAACCTCTAGCATCAAAATGAGCCTAAAGCAAGGAAGTCTGCGGCCATAGCACTGTGGCCTCAGAACTCGGAAGCTAAGCAGGGTCGGGCCTGGTTAGTCTTTGGATGGGAGACTGCCTAGGAATGCCAGATATTGTAGGCTTGGGAGTCGGACCTAGCAACCCACTCCCAAAAATCAATCCGCCCTTGAAAACCCTATAATATAGCAGAGAAGCAGTGATAAAGTGTTTCCCGCCAGTTGTATGTAGGGTCGCTATGAGTTGGATACCTACTTGATGGCATCTAACTATAACAAAGCAAGGAAAACATTTAATGCTATGTATTGGAGAATCAATCAGAAGTCTAAAATTCGGAGAATTTTTTTCTCCTAAATTTTAGCCCAAATTGTGTTCCTTGTGACTTCCATACATGCGCTGTGGTTTTGCCCTCTAGTCACACAGAACTGATAGATGGTTACCTGTGGGTTGCCTCAAGTTTCTCTACAGTTAAAGCTGTTATAAATCCTGGCTCTGGTGTGTAGAAGCTGCCAGCCTGCTACCTAGGCTGCCTTAACCTCAGTTTCTTAGGTAAAATTTAGTCAACACTAGGACTTTCCTCATAGGAGGTTGTCAATTTTTAACAAGAAAAAGCAGGTCTAGACATACCCATGCCTGGCAGATAAGAAGGGACAGAAAACTTACTCATATTTCTCAGAAACCCAAATGCAGTGAGATGAAATGGTTTGCAAAGATTCTGGAAACCGGTTGTTTATAGTTTGGAAAAGGATCAAGCAGGGATAAAAGACTGCACTTGCAGACACCATTAAGGTTCCCCAAAAGCCTTTTGATGGGAGGACAGTTCATCCAGGCACGTGAAACGTTGAGTGCTTTCCACACTTCACGGAGCCGGTTCAGGTCGTCTTCCTTCTCCTCCTCTGCCATCGATTGCCTAAATTCTTGTTTTAGTGCTCCATGGATCACTTTTGATGTGGATTTAAGTATGTTTTCCAGATAGGTATGTTGAAGCTCTGTCATCTGGTACCTGTGAATGTGACCTATTTGGGAATAGCTTTTTTTTTTTTTTTTTTTAGCAGATATAATCAAGTAAGGTGAGGTCATTAGGGTGGGCCCTTGCCCAATATGATGGTGTCCTTGGAAGAAGAACAAAGATACAGAAATGCCATGTGAAGACAGAGAAACAGAAGACAGCAGCAAAGACAGGGACAGAGATTGGGGTCCTATAGGCATAGAGCAAAAATGACTGGGGATCAGGCAAGGAAGGATCCCCACCCCCTGGAAGTTTGGGAAGGAGGAAGGCCCTGCTGACACTTGATTTCAGACTTTTAATCTCCAGACGTGTGACACAAATTTTTGTTTATTACAGCAGCCCCAGCAAACCAACAGCCTCCCCGTTAGAACTGCCTAAGATGTAGGAAAGAAGACATGCTTGAGGCTGGCCATTGAATGTAAAAGCTTGGACTGCCCTGTGGCCATTCAGCTTTCCTTTGTTCAGCGTCAAGGACGGAGGGAGAAAGAGACAAGGCTCTTGTAGACCACAAACCCGTGCCAGAATATAGGATTAATATTCAGGAGTGGTAGATGCCAGGGCGGAAATAAAATTGGGCAGGGTGATGTGGAAGATCGTGACTGCAAGGCAGGAGGAAGGGTGATTGTGGAAGGCTCACCCAAGAGGCCTTTGAGAACCACTTTAAGGCAGGGGCCCCCAGACCCTGGGCTGTGGATCGGTACCAGTGTGAGCAGTGGGAGAGGGACTAAAGCTTCATTTGTATTTACACTACAAATATAATGCACCAGAATCATCCCGCAAACACAACCAGCCCCATTTGTGGAAAACTTATCTTCCTCGAAACTGGTCCCGGCGCCAAAAAGATTGGAGGCCGGTGCTCTGAGGCACGAAGATTGGAAAAGCTTTCAGCAGAGGTCCTGAGACGGCAGGAGGTGGGGATGTCTGGGGAGAGAAGGGCAGTGTGGGTATAGATCATCCCAGGCACTTCAAAAGGGATCTCATCGCCATGGTGACGCATCCTGGAGTCCCAGCAACTGAAGAGCTGGAGGCAGGAGGATTGCAAATGAGAGGCCAGAGGCAGCTGGGACAAC